>JAEMOT010003043.1:0-49332 GCA_019297695.1 Apostasia ramifera | reverse complement strand
GTGGATTTAAATTCAGCACCCTAATTGAAAATTTTAAATAAGATAAATAAATTAAAATACATAAATTCATAAATATTTAAATTGTTACTTATATAAATTAATTTATTTATAGTATTTAATTAATATATTAATAATATAGTTAAGATCAAGACCAATTTAGAAATTTGAAGTTCAACATCAAAGAATATGATGTGAAATATGTGAAATACGTAAAATTTAATTGAATATGATGTGATAGTGGTAATATTTATAAATTAATGATAAAATATGTAATTTCGTATAAATTTCTTATTCTGTATGTAAAAATTCCTTTATTTATTTGGACAAGCCATCGAAGGCAGAGAGTATAATTGGTTTTCTTTCAGCGGCATAGTGTTATTTGCGATCTGACCGCATATATTATAAAAAATGGGATTATCGTACGGGAACATTTCAGTTCACCCGCATTTCTGTGGACTATAGATCATGGTTTTTGGCCAGTCGTACAACCATATTTGTGCAAACGGTCGCATAGCATTGTAAATTCATATATTTGGTGTGGGACCGTTCACACGTACTATGATTTGGTCGCACGTGCGCCACAGATATTATGCTTTGGCGCCGGACCATTAAACTTTCTATGATCGCATTTTAAAATTTTTAATGTGTTTAAATTCCTCATTTTTTTTAAAGAGAAAGAATTTTGAAATTTAATTATAAAATTTGTGAACGTTTAAATTCTTTATTTTATATTTTATGCGAAGGTGAAATGGCTGAAGAGAGATTAATTGTATTTTAAATATTTTTAGTTCAAAATTTAACATTTTTTTCATTTTAATTTTTTTTAATTAATTATTAATATTTAAATATTATATTTTTATAATAAATATTATATCTGCCAAATCTATTAAAAAATAACAGAAAATTGAAAAAAGAACTTAAAAAAAAAACACTAAACAAAAAATTCAATTAACTAAACGAACAATTTTGAGTACAACATTTAGTCCAAGTAATTATTGATTTTCAATTTCAGTGTTTAGTTTAAAAACCAATAATTTACTGAATCAAATCCTCAAAATAATTTGTTTAATTTAATAAAAAAATTATTAAAATAAATACGATTATCTATTAATTAAAATTTACATATAGTTTATTGTTAATTAGAATTATGATTTTACATTTACTAAAATTTTATATGAAAATTTATTTATATATTTATTTTGATGGTTAACCATTTTTATTAATTGCTTTTAGAATTTACTTTTTTTTTAAAATTCAAATTTTAAATCTTTTCTTATTAAAATTTTGATATAAGTTGAAAATAAATAATGATTAACCAATCCAAATTTGGTTAACTTTAATCGGAATAACCGATTTATTGAATTTGATTTCAATTTTTAAATTTAAAAAACCGGCAATTTTGGTTCAAATTTTGCATTATAAAACGATTAACTATCCATGATCATGCATTTGGGTAAAACAAAATTAAAATTTGAAAAAGAGAAAAAAAACAGGCTACCAACATCTGATTCTTCATCGTAAAACAAAATTTCAAAATACAAGTTTTAAATTACCAAAAATAACATATTTACATGAGTAATATTTTAATTATAAAAAATTACATATATCATTATAAAAAATAAAATATTATATATATCACACTAAAATCTTACAAAATTATAAATTTTATATTATTTTTAAATAAAATCACACTATATTCTAATCCTAGTCTGTTTATTTGCAAAATTAAATTTAACAAGATTAAAATTAAACTTAGATAGAGATATTTTTTATTAAAAATTATGAAGTGAAATAAAATTAATTATTATGTTGGGATATATAAAGAATGTGATATAAATTAATTATTATTTTAATAATATGTGTAGGATGTGAAATAAAGTTAATTTTTAATATTAAATTTTATGTGTGATGATATATCAAGTTAAAATTAAACTAAATTAATTTTTAACTTGGAGACAAACAAGGTGAATCATAAAATCTTAATTTATAATCTAAAATATTAAATTCAATATTTTAAATTACTTTAACACTAAAAACTAAATTCAAAATCTCAAAATTTAAATTTTAACACTATACTTTAAATATCATTTGTTTTTTAAATTAAGTATATATAAAATTTATTTTAGACTAAGTCTAATGAGATGAAAGCCTCTATTATAAATTTGTGAATCATACAAAATAATTAAAAATTCATAAAAATATATCAGTAAATTAATTCATAATATTTTTAAAAAGTCATGTAAAATATATAACCAAAAGCATTTGCTATAGCAGATAAAATAACTCGGCCCCATTCACTCTTTCAGTAGTGTAAGGTGTAGAACATTTGCTTGAAACAATGGAATGAAGGAAACATGAGTAAACTATCCCTCAAATGAAATTCTAAGCTATAATAGAAGGCTTGTAAATTATTATTAATGTTTTATTTCCCCCTTGTTCCACTTCTTTTTCACTCAAGTTGTGATCTTTACACATCATATTCAAGCATACCTCTTATTCACCCCCTCGCATCTCTCGTCATAAACATGGGATATATAACACATGAAGCTTAAAATCTAAAGTTAAAACTACCCGTCTTAAAATCGTTGCCGGTTCCTCCAATTCACTGCCTCACCCTCACTCCTTTTACAAAAGCGTTAGATATAACAATTGAGGTTAAAAGTATTCAACCATCCCACACTCCTTCCCGTTACTATCAAAATGATAAGCATATGAGTCTTGAAGGATCAATATCTCGTGACTAATATCTCATGTTATGATTAATTCTTTTCTTTTCTATTCATCAATTAGTAAAGGTGTGAACCATAACGCATGTTTCAAAGTAAAGTTCAAGAGTTTTGAAGTACCTTTCCTTCGTACTTTCCCTCATTTTGCTCACATAGAAGGAACCATAGCACATACATGTTATATTATCCACCTTTCCATCTCTCATTCTCTTTCCCACCAAAAACATGAACTACAACACAAATATTCTAAAGCATCAGCTCCTTAAAAAAAAAAGCACTAATATTGATGATAAGATAATTGATGATCAAATTGTCAAAAAGAGTATGCGCTTTAGATGCTTTGAATCAATTATACAAAAATGATAGATCAATTATAAAAAAATAATGGTGAAATAAATAATGATATTATTAACAGAATCCAAGCAGCATGGGTGAAATAGAAAAATACTTGTGGTATGTTGTGCAATAGAAAAATTTTATCTAGACTTAAGAATAAATTTTATAAAACTGTAGCAAAACCAGCGATGATATATAATATTGAATATAGGCCTACAAAAAGAAAACATACAAATAAAATAAGTGTTACAGAAATGAGAATGCTAAGTTGGATATGTGAGTATATTCGAAATGATAGAATAAGAAATAAGTATATTCACAAGAAATTTGGAGTTGCGTTAATTGAGGATAACTTAGAGAAAGTCGATTTAGATGGTTTGGACATATAAATCATAGG
Source organism: Apostasia ramifera (assembly GCA_019297695.1). NCBI lineage: Eukaryota > Viridiplantae > Streptophyta > Magnoliopsida > Asparagales > Orchidaceae > Apostasia > Apostasia ramifera. The sequence continues at coordinate 45,873 of JAEMOT010003043.1, read as the reverse complement.
CTGATTGAAGCTCTAGTTAAGAAAATTAAATTATTGAATTTTGCCCATGTACAAAGAGGAAAATTGAGACTAATAAAAAAGACATGATAAGAAACTATAAGGAGTGATTTTACTTACTTAGACCTATATAAGAATTTATTAATTGATACAACACAATGAAAACAAAAAATTCATATAACTGACCTTATTTAGTGGGATTAAGACTTGATTGTTGTTGTTGTCTCCCTTTCCCCTTCCCTTTCTAACCAAAAACATGACACAGCTCATAAATTTAAACTATCCCCTCCTTCACTTCCTTCTTCCATCATCAATTACAGCACAAAAATTTTAAAGGAGAGATGGAGAGAGATATTAACAGTGCTCTCTCTCTCTCTCTCTCTCTCTCACTTCTTCATAATATGTTTACGCTGTAACCATCATCCTTAAGTTATATGAGCTATAACATATAACCTTAAGGAGGGACATAGGTAGATCATTATTAATAATCCCTTCCTCCCTTCATGCCTTACCAAACACAACCTTAAATGACTGCTAATTCCTTCACCAGTAACTTATCAAAAAAAAAAAAAAATCCTTCACCAGTTGCTTACAAAAAATGTGAGCTACAACACAACAGTTTAAAATAACCTTCCATTCATCCCTAACCAGAAGCATGAGCTATAGCATATATCAAAGGACAAACGTATAGAATTACAATTCTCTGGCTTCTTTCATCCATTTCTCACAAAAGCTGAAAGCTTACCCTCCCTCACTATAACTAAATTATCTTACCCTCCCTCCCTAGTCCCTCCAACACTCAATTCCTCATTGAAAGAGCTTGCATAGGCTTTAAAGGAGTGAGTGAGAAGGGTATTACAATTCTAACCTTCCAATCCTCCATCATAGCAAACATGAGATGCGAGCAATAGCATCAGTGTTTGAAGTAGCACTCCATTTCTCCATCAATCATTTCATTTTTTTTTTTACCAAAAGTTAGTCATAATACCAGTTTCAAAGAATGAAGAAATATATAGGTCAATAACAATGATTCCCTCTCTCCTTCCCTCCCATTCTCTCCCACTCCGTGAGCGAGATATAAGGACACATATTTAAGATTAACTTTCACATCTCTTCCTCCATTCCACCATAGTTAAAAACATGAGCTAACGTACATAAATTTTCAAGCATCCCTCCTCCCCCTTCTTTAACTTGTCATTAACCTCAACAATCATAACTATATCAAATCGTGAACAAAAGAACAAAGTTATTTCTTTCTGAATTTTTGCTTTGAGCACATGTAACATAAGATAAATAAGTGAAGACTTAATGTTAATGAGTATATTACCATTAATATAACCACCAATATCTCAGAGTATACTACCATGCATGTTTAAGGAATCAGAAAAATATAAAGGTAACAAAATATACATTTAGAAACTCTAACTTACAGAATTTATTTTTATGTCAAAGGAACATTACTTATTAAAATATGTACAGAAAGGTGTAACTCTTACAAGTATGCATTTCAGATCCATTTATGTAGAAGTTCAAAAAGGCATATATCCTCTAGCACTTCATTAATTTTGAAGATTCTGAAGGACTTGATGAGATGAAATAAGCCAACAATTTCTTCACCAAATAAAGAAACATTATTTCAAGAAACTGAATGATTTTACCATTTTTGCCATCAGGAGAAAACAGCTTCATGTACAAGCTCGAAGTATTGAAGCAAATCACCATGAGCCCTGAATGAAGTCAGAATTGCTGCCATCTTTTGTGGCGGAACTGCTTCTTGCTCAAACACCATGCCTGCTGGAAGGTGCTTACCTGTGAGCAACTCCAGAAAAATGCAATCAAATGAAAGTTGCATGAATCAGGAGCCAATCAAACAGTCTTGTATGTTATTTTATAAGAACTGAGCACTCAAAATAAGAGAGCACTAAGCCAGTGCAAGCGGGTATAACAGACACGAAACTGATATTCACATTCCTAAAAGAGTATCAGATCATACAACCTCCTCCAATTATTTAACATTATACACAAGAGCCAACAATTCTTTTGAACAATAAAAAACAGGATGGTGGTTATATTGATTGTGTTTAAGAAACTCAGATTTGATTGTAAGTGGCTAACACTTCAAGGGTACGTCATAATTTCTCAAAACATCAAGTATGTGGAAGAATTTAACCCAGCTCAGATATAAGGTCGTAAAGCTAACTGTTGGGAAGAAACGGACTGGAGCACAATATCATGGCGTAAAAAAAGAATTTCCAAAAAAAAGAATTGGAGAGCTTGTATATAATATTGATAAACTGGAACTATTATAATATCGATAAATTGGAACTAAATATAATAATTCATTAGAATTTCAAAAGTACATATTCCCTTTATCGATAAGATAAGAGATAGGGCTAAGATAAAACTCAAATTATGGAGAAATACCTTAGAGTCTAAAGGCTTTTATTTTAGTAGATCAAAAACTGAATATATAAAGTGCAAATTTGATTAAGACAGTACTTGTAGTAGTGAGATGGCAATTTGTGATCTGGTTATTATTAATAAGAGCGAGTGATTTAGATACCTTACATCAATCATACAAAATAATGATAAAATAGATAGTGATGTATTTGAATCCGCGCTATCACATCTGGAACGTACACGTGGAAGCTTATGTCACAAGAGCTCAAGGGGAGTTTGGCGACGGACTAAAGACGAAAGGCACTTGCCAAACTGCCGTTAACGAACGCCCCATGTCGAGCTACTCGCGTAGTCAAGGCCAGCGATATCAAGTCACGATGCTCGTTCACCCACAGTCACCGCTGCCTCAGCCTAGTGGAGTCCGCCACGTCAACACGATGCTAGTCGCACCGATCGAGAGCTCGCATGCCCTCGCCACTATCTACGGTCTTCTTTGGGCAGACAAATATAGGCTGGACGACATGGAGCCTACAATTATAATATTTTGGCCCAAAAATGCGTTGTACCCCATTATGGCTCATCTATAAGTACCTCTAGACATAGCTCCAGAAAAAGGGGGAACATAGTGAGCTCGTATCTTTTGTTTTTTTCTTGTACCGGTCTCTTAATCAAACCCCTTTTTGAGCACTAATGAAGCCCTTCTTCTGTGACTCTTCGATGGACGTAGGAGAGCCTATCCCTGAACCACCTTGAATCCTTGTGTTTTTCTGGATGTCTCTTGACCCCTTTGTTCTAGTATTCTGAACATCGTGACCGTTGGTCCTCGAGGCTCTCATGCAGGAGCGACCCTGCCCCCTCAATCATTCATGGAAGAAGCCCACGGTGAAAATCCCCTTGCCGTCGAACAGCAGATGGCACCCATACCTAAGCCAGACGCTTCAGCGAGCGATTGTTAGCTCCAGGCTCTCACATGTGCGGTGGTCACGCTCTCCCAAACAATGAACGCTATCCTCGCCAATCTCCCAGCTCTCCTCCAGCTGTAAAGGCTGCCTCTCCCTCTGGCCCTACCGCTTGAGGGCTCTATCCCACCTCCGCCGAGTTCGAAACTCCATGAACTGCCCCCTGAAGAGGCTAGCACCCACGCAGCGGGGGAAAGTCGCCCCGAACTGTACTCTCTAGCTCCTCTAGTAAGCACAATCTTCTCACCCGCGATAATGGCAACACCCGCGCCCCGCAGCTATAAGGCCCCCAAAGTCAATGACTACGATGGCCTCGCCGACCCTGCGCAGCACGTAAAGTGCTTCGAGAAACCCCTGGCAATAGGAGATCCTATTTCAGACGCATACAAGTGTCGTCTGTTCAGAAACACCCTGACGGGCCTGGCATTGGATTGGCTTGATGAAATCCCTCAAAGGTCCATATAGAGCTTCGAGCAATTCGCCGAGCAGTTTCGCACCAGACTCGACACGTTGAAGACCATCTCCCGAACCATCTATGAGCTTTGGCAGATAAAACAGTGCCCAGATGAGTCCCTCCACGAGTATGTTGACCGGTTCTCAAAGATAAATGCGAAAATAAGACACCACTGACGACAGATCAACTATGATCTTTGTCCACAGCATACTGCTAGGAGAGCTATATGACTCCTTCGTGGATATGCCAAAGACACTCATGGAGGCAAGGGCCCGAGCAGAAAAGCGCATCTATCTGGAGGATGCAAAAGCCCTAAAGGCAAACTGGTGGGGACACTACGATCGACCGTCGATTCATTCTTGGCAGAGTTTACCGTCGACGACTGAGATCTAGCCATGCTGCTTCGATTTGAATTGATTGACTATTAGGACAGATTGGGAAAGATGGATGTTGCGGATCGCTGACTCGATGGATTGGAAATCTCCTATTCATTCTGATTGATTGGAGATTCCATTGAGCGCTAGAGCATCATCGATCTTCTGTTCAAGCGCTGCCACTTACTCCCCACTTGCGACGCGCCTTTTGATCTGATCGAGACAACAAATGTTGCGAGCGAAAACCTACGCAGTAGAGCCCCCGGAGATAGGCTCTGGCTGGGTGGGCGCTGCAGAGACAGTTAGGCCATCTGTCGTCGTTGGAGGCGGCGGAATAGACGCGGACGACACGCGATCCTGTGCCAGCGTGCCGACGATCTTGACAACAAGAGCAGGAGGAGCCTGAGGCAAGGCTACCCAGCTTCCTCGACAGGTGGCACTTCATTGTCTTCTAGAGTGATGGTGTTCTCCACCAGCGGAACCGTGCGACCGCCCTCGCTCCGCAACCCAAGAGAAGGTCTCGGCGTAGCGCGCGACACCCCTTGAACTGTTGGTCTCAGCAGCAGTCCTCCCCGAGCTGGAGAGATTAATTTGAGGCCTCTTCGGGGCCTCCTCTCCAACTGCGGACCTCCGAGGTGGCGCTTGCCCCGCTTGGGAAGAGCGCCTGGCAAGCGTGATCTCGTTCTCCACGTCCTCAGACATGTTGTCATATAAAGACATTTTTCTCTTGCTTTTTTCTCACAACCAAAAATGGTTTCGAGCACTAGCTCGTTGGCGATTTATAAAGAGTCCCGCCGCTTACGTGGCGACTGCAGAGGGAGGGATGCGCATCAATGCACGTCACATCAAAGCTAGTGGGGTGGCACGTATCTGGATTCGCGCCATCACATCTGGAGCATACACATGGCAGCTTACGTGGCAAGAGCTCAAGAGAAGTTTGGCGATGGACTAAAAATGAAAGACACTTACCGAATTGTTGTTAACGAACACCCCATGTCGAACTACTCGCACAGTCAAGGTCAGCGATATCAGTCCACGATGCTCGTTCGCCCATAATAGCTGATGCCTCAGTCTAGTGGAGTCCGCCACATCAGCACGATGCTCAGTGTAGATTCCTGCCAATCGTGCCGACTGAGAGCCCGCATGCCCTCGCCACTATCTACGGTCTTGTTTGGGCTGACAAATATGGGCTGGTTGACATGGAGCCAATATTTATAATATTTTGGCCCAAAAACCCACCGCACCCCATTATGGCTAATCTATAAGTACCTCTAGACAGAGCTTTAGAAGAAGGGGGAAACATAGTAAGCTCGTATTCTTTGTTTTCTTCTTATAGTGGTCTCTTGACCAAACCCCTTTCTGAGCACTAGTGAAGTCGTCTTTTTGTAACTCTTCGGTAGACGTAGGGGAGCCTATTCCTGAATCACCTTAAATCCTTGTATTTCTCTGGATGTCTCTTGACCCCTTTGTTTCAGTATTCTGAACATCGTGACCGTTGGTCCTTAAGGCTCTCTCTCTCTCCCCCCTCATCAACACACTATCCAAAATCCAGTATCAACAGATGCTATCAACAAAATTCAAGCATGATGGACAAAATAGGAGAACACATTTGGTGTCTTGTGATAGAAAAACTTCACTAAGACTCAAAGGTAAATTTTATAGAATAGTAGTAACATCAACGATATTATATGGTACTGAATACTGGCCTACAAAATAAAAATATATAAACAAAATAAGTGTCGCAGAAGTGAGGATATTAAGGTTAATGATTGGGTATACATGAAAAGACAGAATTTGAAATAAGTATATCCACAAGAAGGTTGGAGTAGCTTTAATTGTCAACAAGCACAAAGAGAGTCCACTTAAATGGTTTGGATATATAAATCGTAAGCTGATGAAAGCTCCAATAAGAAGAGTTGAGTCATTACATCTTGTCTATGTAAAAAGAAGAAGATGAAGACTAAATAGGACATTACAGGAAATTATCAGAAAGGATATTGCATGCTTGAAGATAAATGAGAATTTATTACTTAATAGAATACAATAGAAATAAAAGATTCATGTAGTTGATATCACCTGGTGGGATAAAGGCTTAATAGTTTTTGTTGTAGAATTTCAAAAGCACATCTCTAATTTCTCTTAAGAACTTCCAGAAGCTATTCACAAAGTTCACATGTTTTGCTTCCTATGGTACAACTTCCTTTAACTCACTTTAGCATTACAATTGTACTTTTTCTATATTATCAATTTAATGAATGGTACATGGCCAATTCTTGAACTAAATGAAATTAGATCTGTTGTAGCAGGACTGCTTTGACTTTCAAGATATTCTCAAGTTCACTCATCCACATTGAAATGCTGCAAATGAATGAAACAAAGGTGTCTGTTTATCTTTTCCATCATGAAGTCTAACGTAGCTCCCATGGATGGTATTTTCTTAAAAAGGGCTGACCATGCCAAATCACCCTACTTTGCAAGGATGGAGAGTAATCCACTAGATGCAATCTTTCCTCTATTTTTAATAAATAATTTTTTTCCGGGACCGGAGCCAATGACCTTCCGGTCACAAAGGAACAACATTTACCATTGCACTAAGAGGCTCACCCTCTTAATTCAATGTAATTACATAGTAATTTAAATGTTAGTTGCTTTAAAAGGTTATGATGCAGGTTGGATTTTTTCAGAAAAAAAAAATGATGCAGGAAGCAAGCTTGAGTTTGAACAGCAATATTTTAGTGCAAGCAAGTATTCAGCAAATTTATCCAAGGCCATCACAAAATATTCGAAAAGAAGTAATAATATTTGTAGCAATTCAAGGATCCAACGGTTAAAACTTACATTGCTAACAATCTTTGCACCGAACCAAGCAGAATCAGCTCCATATGGAGGAGGAAGTACTTTTATTCCCTCCGAAATTGAGGGTTCAAGAATTTTGCGGACCTCATTCTCCAATCTCCCTGGAAAAGGATAGAGAATCATGCCAAAAAAGGCACACCAAAAACATGCATTCCAGTGCCAGTGCAAACATTTATCTATGTGGATGGCGAAATGCAAGAACACATAATTCAAGAGATGAAAAATCAAACCAATTATCATCATACCTGGCAATCCGGGTAAGCATGCTGTTCCTCCTGCCAAAACCACAGTTTTGTACCAGCCATCATCAATTGCAATTTCTGCTGTGGCACAATGATCCATACAAAGTGCTACTGCCTGATGCAATCCCATTGCACGACTATAAACAAAAGTAAAATTAAAAGAAAATGAATATTTCAGATCCTATATATTTAAGCATCATCATAAGAAAACTTTGCTATTATTGTGGAGAAGCAAACCTAAAAGCAGATTGGAAGAATCTGAAATCAGCTAGGGAATAATTGACATGAATTAAGGAAAAAAATTCAACAGCAGCTTTCAGGTTTGTAAAAGACTCGACACACATCAAGCAAAATATGCAAAAAAGGAGACAGACCTACTTAAGCCTACAACATTTCAAAAAGCAATGCACAAATGATTTAACATTGTAATATACCTACAGACATCTACCATGCAAGCTTGGACATCTCAACAAATTATAGTTCTATGAAACAATTCATGCTTGGACATCTATGTTGGCTGTTTCACAGAGATGAATATTTGGAGATCAACCCACGGAATGGAATTCAATCAATTTTATAATGCAGATAAATAATTGAATGAATGTAGAATGAGGGTTGAAAGCTTGAGCTTGTCATCTCATCTTGTTTTTGATGATTACCAAAATGTGCTGCTTCGAACCATCAAGTTTCTTGTGACGATCCGAGATTCCCATAACAATAAAAACTTTATGAATCAGCACAATAACATAGTATTGGTATGTTCTTCAAAAACATTTTTCATATCAGGTTTACTAGATATAGGCTCTTGAAATATTCTTCAGAAACTGCATATAGGTTCGTAGTGAAACATTTTGCTAGCCAGATTTCTTCACGGAAACAAAGAATACACTGTTACACAAATTTATTCTCTTCAACTATTCCTTAACCTTTTGCCAGATACGATTTCAGGAGCCTTATTATAATAGTTAACAGATGTTTTCACGTAATCAATATCCCTTTTAGAGTATTTATTAAATGAACATATATATATTATTCCCATTAGTGAAAATCAAATCACATTTTTTATAATCCTTCCATCATTTTCTTGCTCTCTCAACTTGAGCAGTTAACTCTATGGGAATTGTTTAGGAATTTAAGATATCTAAACAAAAGGAAAATTATTCAGCAATAATTCCATAGTTCAGTATATGATTATTTTACCCTGATGCAAATCACAAAAATACCATTAACTGTAGCAACCTCACATGCAACTAAGGGGGCGTTTGGTTCAGTGTTATCTCAATGTTATGTTATGTTATCTTTAAAAAATAATTATTTGGTTTAATGATATCTTTAAATAACATTATAATTAATTACAAAAATACCATTACATGCTGACATCTAGATGTCACCCCAAATCGGGCGACATCTCAAGATAACACCATCAATTTGTCATTATAATGTCAATAACTTCCAACTAAATAAAAATTATTTGGATAGCATTTATATTTTCTAATATCATAACATTGAACCAAACAAATGTCCATTGATGAATAACAATGACATTTAGATAACATGACATCTAAATAACATTGATATTGAAATAACACTGAACCAAACGCCCCCTAAATCTAGAATTTTTTTTACCACCATCCCACAGAAACAACAGGTGAAGCAAATATCTATATCAAAAAATATTATACTCCGGGTAAAGCACAAAAAGTACAATAGATGCACTATGGTACCCGTGATATACTATCTTAAGAAAAGAACTTACACCCCTCCTATATGTGGCTGGAAAAGTATCTCGGTAGCTTGGAACCGCTCCTTCGATAAAGTGAATAGGCCTTCGCCAGCCACCTCACATGATGCTTTTGTATCTTTGCATAACTCTGTATCATAATTAGCAGCTACATAGCACAATTTCTGTTATACAACAAAAATCAACAAGAGATAAGCACCACTGCACCAGTAATAGGAAGCAAGTTCAAAAAATAAAGTGAACAGTTTACTCCGCAGCACTATGATAATATTTATGCAAGCATTTCAACATGTTAATATATAAATATACATATATATATATTAAGATAATGCTACTTGGAATAAAAAATTACAAGTAATTCTGGACCTACATTTAGCTCGACATAGCATTACACACTTTTTTGACATGCATTTAAAAGGAAAATAAAAATACCTCTTTGAGCGTTCGAATGGTATATAGTGACTCAAAGGCCATGTTTCTCTGGTGCATCAGTTCTCTAAGAAATCCTGTGACTTTTAGAGCACCTTGCCCCACAATTTCAACACCAACTTGCCGCATTACTTTACCACGAAGAACTGTTAATACAAATCTACTATTAGAATGCAAGCCACTAATCATCTTACTTCTCAAGTTATTACCATCACCCAATAAACAGAAGAAACATCAAATCATGTCCTAGTACATATATGACATTTTCATATACAAATCTATATATAGATATAAGCGGATACCAATATATATATATATTCACATACTTATTTGAATGAATGTATCAGAAACTAGACAAATCTGTGCACATACACAAAAATTCATGTAGGGGAATTGAGTTTGTGATATAGAGATAGTCACCACATTCAGAGTATGGAAATAGAATAGGGAAGCAGGGAAACATGATAGTTTGCTAATTAAAATTGTTGGTCTTAAATATTACATATTATCTTTTGTTCGTCCTGCTTTAGGAAGAACACTAGTTTCAAGGATATAACAAACAAACAAAAACCTTCATAAAGGAATTACAAAAATAAAAAAAGAAAACAGCTACGAAATTTGATTGAAGTGATCTAATGGGTAAATTTTAAGGGTAGAGACTGCTGTTGAGAAACATGCCAAAATTTTAGATTTTTTCTTTATTTATTTCAAAGTCAGGGATTATTTAACGTAAGAATTACTTTGTAAGTGAATTTCTTACTATGACATCAAGTAGGTTACATAAACAACTGATAGTTTGAATTTGAGTTCTAGAATCTTTTAAGCATTTTACGAATATTTTATTAGGATACAAACCATATTTCCAAGCTGTACTATTCTAAAGGTGATAATTCAAATACAATGTTAAGCAGCTTTATTTGTTGGCCTCACAATCTAAACACTAGAGCTTCAACTAAAGGCCTGGGTGCTTTAAGTTCCAGCATTCCTTACTATTTTCCTGAGTTATCTCCGATATTTCAGAAATTACCCAATTACTCAGGAAATCAATTCAGAATTTCAGAAACATTACATTTCATCAAAAGTAGTTCAAACAAGCTATTTTGCAAAAGTTATACTGACATAATTTGTTCTTTAATATGTATTTAGAAGAAGCCTCTTAAAAATGTCATATGTAAACCTTGATTATTATCAATAGTTAAATTCAGAGGAACTGCATAATTCAAATCATGTCTGTTAAATCTCCATAGGTTATTCTGAATTTTCCATCACAAACAAGCTGAAATGACCATAAAGTGTCATAATTAAACAAAAAGAAGAGTCACAAATGTCCAACTCCTATTACACTGGCAACATTGACAGAAACAAGCTGAATTTCTAAAAATTAGATCAAGGGCATGGACACTAGCATTACAAAATACAGTTAGTAGAATTATTTTTCATTCCATTAGTTAGACACTAAAGTTTACCCTATCATGCCCACGTGCCATGAGTGAGATTCACATGAACACACGCGCAGATGTACTTTGATTTCCAGCTAGCTTAAAAGAAAATGAACTGCAAATTTTGGGTTGAAATGAAGGATGACATATAGTAAAACAAAAGAAATAGAAGAAAATAATAAGTAGCATAGGCTGCAAAATAAAAGAAGAAAGTTACTTGGGACAACTGAAGTCGCATGGAAACCAATGTTTACAACAATGCCTGAAGTACGTTTTGCAGCATACAAAGCCAATACTGCCTGTCGTTTCATGTTTTAATAAGCAAATCAGATACTTCAACAAAGTTCAAGAGAAAGGTGATCAACAATGAAAAAGAGAAAAGGACATAGCACTGACGTGATTTTCTCATGTTCATAGCAGCCCGATTTTCTTTGCATGATACAAAGTTTTTACCACTCTAATAGCAACTTAACCATCATTTTTCAATAAAAAACCTCCAACAAAAGCACTCAAATAATGACCACATCTATGATTGGACCCAATTTTAACTCAAAAGGAAAAAGCTATGCAAAGTAGCTCAAATGTAGTTTTAAGTCTAATATTATGAATTATCCAATGGATTAGATCATTAATTCAATGAATAATCTAGCAGATTAGAGTCTTAAATTGCAATTGGTCAATGTATTGGTCATTTATGGGAAATGTGTAGCAAAGTTCCAACACAAAAGTGTCACATGAGAGTCAATGGATTAGTACTACTCTAATGGAACCTTAAGCTAATTCATCAAAAGCTTATAAATAAAAGCATTAGTCATTTAATTGACAAATTTGATGTAACAAAGGTGAATGCTATGTGGAAAATGGAAAGACCTCTCGTAGTTTTAAATATTCTATAAATTCAAAAAGCTTTCTCTTCTTGGTAGTTAGGTATCATTATCAGCATTTTTCAAGTAAATTTACAGTGTGTACATTTGCAGCAATGCTTTATTGCTCATGTGAAAACAGTAAATCTATATGACACTGTTGTAGCAAGCTTGATTAGTGAATGCCTCGACAACTATTTACTACAAAGTTAAGAACATCTGAAGAAGCTAATAAAACATTCACTTTAACCGCACAAAGCAACTTAACCCATTTTTCATTGTGCCTTACGTTGTAAAAAGAACCAAAATCACATGTTTTATTGGGAATTTCTTATAATTATGATTATAATTAGTTTGTCCACGTCAAAGCAATTAACCTGATCAATGGCGCAAACAGCAGGAGCATTCAGATCAGAAAGAACTGTGTATATTGCGTCTCTTAGTTGCCTCCTGGATGCTCGAGCAGACTCAGTATCTAAGAAAGAGTAAAGAGAATCAAAATGGCAATTGATTATTTTTTGGCAAGAGCAAAACAGTACATGAAATTCAGATCTTGCACAATACTATGTAACAGTTTATATATATATATATATTTGAATATTAACATATGTTATTAACCTTAATAATTACAGACATTTTTTGCATTGAAAACCTAAACATTTCAATGAACTTAACTGACCATCAGAGTGGCAGATTGGCATAGACACAATTATTGGTTGAGATGATGGCTTCACTTGCATCCTGTAATTAACATATTGAGCATACATTGAATAATATAACAAAATGTGCCTTCTAAAATGCATCGTTTAATGAAGATAAGTGATAAAAACATAAAGTTTGAATTTCAAAACAACACAGAAGACTGTAAAAATGGATACAGCCCAACCCAAATTATCATAGAACACCAACAGTTCACCGATGTAAGACATGGAGTTTTAAATGTGAGTGGAGATCAGCAATTTAATTGCAAATTATCTCAGCCAAGCACAATAAAGTCCAAGATTAATTACTTGAAAAGGGAAAACTTCAAATCCTGCAAATGAAACTAGTTTAAATTTAAACTTCAAAGAATCATTGGTAAATTAAGATTTACCCTATCAATATAACACAATCAGCCAGATCTGATATTTAGTAAGAAAACAGGTTCTCTAGTGTTTAAATCAAATAGTAAATTCTCTCAATTAAAATATAGATCACTCAATTTCAAAGAAAATCGAACAATCCAAGTGATTGAATTATTTGGAATCAATTTTAGTGGAAGAAATTGAACCTTAATTAGGAAACTGGATGTCGATGAGAATTCTCTTAGCACATGATATCTCAAGAACATACCATAAATAATGGATAGATGCAATCATGTTCATCGAAGCACTACAGCTCACAGGGTGCTGGATTCCAAATGTGCTGATGGGCTTTAGTTCTGATGGGCTTTGGATGTTGCTATTAATGAAATGAAAACTCAAGGATGAAAGGTTGTGGAGGGATCATGTGCAGTTGGATGGGGGAAAGGTTGAATTGGGATGTCTCACAATATATGTGACTGTGCAAGCCACAGAAGAAGAGACCAACGAAGAAGTCAGAATTTGTTGCAAGGAATAGGGCTAAGGCTGTTGTTGGTGACATAGGAGAAACTGGAGACCAAAGGTGGTTGGAGTACACAAGGAGATCTACAGGTTTCTTTGTTCATTTTTTATATACTAAAAGGATAATCATGGCTTTTAAGATACCTAAGATCCTTTCCCATCTCTTCACGAACATAAATCCTAATGCAGGGATAAAAATGAGATGATATGCATATGAAATTTCAGTAATTTAGTCAGTCAAATTTTTGCAATTAAACATAATTATTTTCCCAAAACATATCTATAAGATAATGAAATCCAATAAAATAAATCATTTGAAAATTAAATTAAATTGGGCCATTGATAGATAAGACTTTATCAAACTAGTTTAGAAAACTGTTTTACACTAACATTAAGACAGATCCGAAGTTCAGAATTAAATGCTTGTCAAATTAAATTTAATGGTAATTTTCTAACAGTTGAATTAATGATCCCTCAAATTAGAGCTCAACTGAAAGACTCACATAAAAAAACTATTAATTGGATTCTAATTATCAAAGATTCACTATGTTGCAAACACAAAGCCTAGCCAGTTGGGTAACCTTCTTTTTTTTATGAAGGGTAAACTTCATTTTAGCACATGGAATATTTCTTATACCAAACACAGGATAACACTAAATAGGGTGCTCGCGTTATGATTATGAGCTCCCATCTCTCAGGTGGCAGATAGATCTCCTAGCCTTTATGTCGCACCTAGGTTGATCAAGGTTGATCAACCACAACCTTAAAGGTTGAGTTATCACTTTCTCCTAGATGTCAGGTTACCAATCTTAGCAAAACCAAGGTAGCACTCAACTCAAGTTCCATATCAAATGGAGACAGAAATTAGAAATTATATATTTGACACTAGAACCAATGAACATGCAAAATGATCTAAATGAATTGCACAACATAAAATAATTATGTAACATAAAATATAAATGGTATGGAAAATACAAAAGATGATATACCATAAAATGTCCTTACTAAATCCATATCAAATACCAAAACTAACGCAGGATAGACATGAGTCTTAAATACGAGTATAGATCGATGATTTAATAGCAAATTAACTAAGATAAGCACAATAAAGCTCAAGAGTAATATGTGAAAATTGGGAAAACTTCAAATAAACTAATTTCAATTTAAATTCCAATTGATTGTTGGTGAATTGGAATTTACAAAGATAGAGTTAGGATGGTTAAAATACGGGATTTGGTGTTGAAAAAGTAAATTGGTTCTCTCAAGTTCAAGTCCAGCAATAACTATCTCAACAAATTCAAGCAAAATCGAGCCACAATGCCTATAATAATGATTGGGAATATTTCTCTCTTTAACTGTCGACTATCAAATATATCAGAAAATATTACGAGATTTATATAAAATGAATTCAATATAAGCCCGAGACACATAAATGCTTTAACCATGCTTCAACTTGCAATAAATCCATAGATACTGATAAAAAATAAATAAACTAACTGTCCAACATCAATGATGAATTCCTCATCAATCTTGATTTGATTTATTTCAATATTAACAAAATTTCAACGACTAATTCAGGTGAATAAAATAGAAGAATTAAAGAATGCAAAAATATTAATAAAACAATCCAAGTGAACCAATGTTTTTATTTTTTTATTTTTGAAAAGGTAGCATGGACCATTCATTAAGCAAGCAAAGTTACATTGGATGGTCAAAAGTTAGAAGGGAAGGGGTATCCCCATTCCCACAAAAAATTACCTAGGGAAGTTATATGGGCCAAGTAGTTAGAAGTACAATTGAGATCTCTAGGTATATAGGTGATTCCACTATTGTCAAAAAGTAAGAGGAAAGAAACTATATCTTTGACTGACTGATCTTATCTACTTGGTTTGATTGTATGTTTGCAACACATTTCTTTGGTGATTCTGCTGAGGGAGTTCAAGAAGTCCCCTTCCAACTAAATTACACTATGAAATTGCACCCACTTAGTGATTACCCTGCTTCCTTCAAGTGCAGCACTGAGCTCACCAGTTGCTACTAAGGTGGTAAAGATCTACTTGTCGCCTGCTTCCAATACACAACTTGTGTTGTCCCTAATGAGGTAACTTGCCCCAACATTATTTCCTTGTCTTAGAGAACTATTGACATTAATTTTCAGAGGTAAAGCATAGTAGCTTCAATGCTTATCTTGATATCTTTGGAGTTGGTTTTGGCCATCAGTAGAGATTTGTCATCCCAAGAGTTACACTGCAGTAGCTTGTTAAAGGTGGCACTCAGAGGTAATGTGATGTAGGTTCTCTGGGTTATGGCAGCCCCACGAGCATTCAATGTTTTTAAGTCTCTAGCCAAACCTTAGTTGGCCTCTCCTACTTTCGGAATGGCTTTGATTTTCCATACCCATGCACCAAAATTGCTAGCACCTCCTCCATAGTGCTTTTATAAAGGGATGTTGGTATTTTGCTTTGTTTTGTATTACCCACACTAGTTAATCCTCCTCCGAGTTGTTGATGTTGCACATTGTGACCAATCCATTAATTAAATTCTCTCACGAGAGCTGCTTGGCCCTCTGAATGTTCCATTGGTTGCCTTGAATGATGCTTTCCAGTGTGTTTAGGATGTCATCCACACCTCCACTGATAAACCGTTGGCCATCTGTTGAGCGTTATGGTGGAGAGCCATGGGTCCTTGACCATTTTTGATCCTATAGATCATGTTGCCCGAAGTTATTTTACCTCCCAAGCATATATGCCTCCAAATCCAGAAGTCTCCCGACTTAGTTTCAAAAGCCTTTATCTTACTCCCCATATACATTCTCCATGACCAATAAGTTTGGTCACGTGTTTAGCAATAAGCAGATCATGCCACACTTTGAAGTTATGGATGCGTAACCCACCTAAGCTCTTGGGTTACCAAACTTCTTCTCAGGAAACATAGTGCACAGATTTGCTGGTGGAGTTGCTGCTCCAAAGGAATTTGTGAACTAATTATTCAAGGGTGTCTAACACCCGTAAAGACAAACACATGGGTGAAGGTGTACACAGGAATGGACATGAATACACTATTAATCAAAGTGATTTTGCCTACAAAAAATAGGTGCCTATTACCCCAAGAATTGATGCGGTCCCTGACCAATGATGCCGACAAAATCTGCTCTCTCAAGTCTGTGCATGGTGATGGGAAAGCCAAGATATTTCCATTTTTGTTCCTCCTACATATTGAATCTTCTCCTTATAACCAATTTTTTTGTTTTTGTTGGTAGTGGGACTGAATATGATAGATTACTTATCAAAGTTGATCTTCTGGTTGGAGAGGCAATAGTAGTGTCCATGATTTGTTGTAAGCAACAAAGGAAGCAATTCTAAGCTAAGGATGAATAAATAAGGGGTCAAAGGGCAGCCAAGGGGACAATGGGCAGCCTTTTCTGAGGCCTCCCTCAGCCTCTATTCAAGGTGATCTCTTGCCATTGATTAAAATAATATATCTTAGGCCTTTAGCACATGTTAACCCATTGTTTCCATCTAGGGGGAAACCCCATAGATTCCATCACCTTGTCTAAGTACCCCTATTGAACTCTATTGTAGGCTTGTTTCATGTCAACTTTGATCATCATGAAGCTATCGCTAGCAATAGTATTTTGAATTCTATGGATGATTTCTTGAGCAAGTATGCAATTGTCGACAATGGATCTACTTGGAACAAAGGCGCTTTGCTCACAAGAAATAAGGAGACCAATGAACGGTTTGAGCCTTTGAACCAATATCCTGGCCACCACTTTATAGATGGTGTTGCATAAGTTGATGGGACGAAAGTGTTTGTCTTGATCAGCATTGTGAATCTTGAGAATTAGCATAATAAGAGTGTCCCTCCACGATTGTGGCAAGCTACAATCACAATTACACAATCAAAGATACATTTATTATCCTTTTACTGACAATCTCCCTTTCTATATTCCTTCATTAAATATTTGCTAAATAACTCTTGCGATGCCACCCCTCACTTTTTGCAAGTAAGCCTTATAGAAACTACTAGTCACAATTACACAATCAAAGATGCATTTATTATCCTCTTACTGACAGTCTCCCTTTCTATATTCCTTCATTAAATATTTGCTGAACAACTCTTGCGATGCCACCCCTCACTTTTTGCAAGTAAGCCTTATAGAAACTGCTAGTCATCCCATCCAAGTCAGGTGCTTGGAGATCTTCATTGTTGAGCCCCCCATCATCTATTTCTTTAACCTGTAAAGCATAGACAATCTACTCTAATTCCTAGGCTTTCTATAAAAGATCACCCATAGAAGTTTTATTCCATTTCTTTAGAGTTTTGAGTGTTCTAATGCTCTTCTTAGATAAAATTGCGGCAGGTCCTCTAATATCTCTCCCCTAATTAGTAGTTGTAATGTAATGGGCCTCTTCATAGGTGAGCCATGCATCCTCAAACCCGATCATGTCTTGGTCTCTGGAGATTCCTTGAGTGCATGTCAAGAGTATAGGGCAGTGGTTAGAAGCTATTCTAGCCAAGAGTGTAACTTCTACCTCTGGCATAACGGCAATGGTCTTGAAGCTGATGACAACTCTATCTAGCCTCTTCCAAACCCTACGACTTGCCTTTTCTTTTTTTGTTTTCTGATGTTACGCCAGGTAAAGGTAGGGCCATTAAAGCCTATGTCATGTTGGTATCATTCTTGGAGAAAATCTAATAAGTCCTCTATGTTGATCCCTTCGTTGAAAAAATGTCCTCCCATCTTCTCATCCTAGCTTATGATGATGTTGAAACCGCCTCCCAGAATAACCGAATGCTGAGAATGAATGAGGGATTGTGTGCCTACGTGATTTCCCAAAGCTCCCTTCAAGGGTAGGTATCCATAGCTTACACCCCACCAACTAAATAGCTGTTGGTGGAGGTGATTTTTGCCACTATTATCTGCTTGTGCTCAAGGATGATATTGGCACCAATTCTTTGGTCATTACAAGCCATAATAATTCCACCTGACCATCCTTTAGAGAGCACAGTATGATATCTCTGACTCCTGTCAACAGGTTTCCAACAAAAAATAAAGGGGTGGATGATCCGTACCGATCATGTTGGCAAGGTTGTTGTGGGTGCTGGTCTTGGAAGCACCCCTACAATTCCAGAACAGGAAGTAATCCATCAGTTTGGTGGAGGGCCTACTCCTTACCCTAGTTTGAGTTGTCACCACCTACCTCTCTTTTCCTCTTGTGAAGTGGTTCATGGGATGAATCTTCAATCTGGACCTTGCTTGCTTCCTTCTCAATCCTTCAGGTGTCCCCTTTCAAGGCTTTCTTATGCTTACTATTGGGCCTTAAGCCTTCTCAGTTAGGCTTCTTTTTAGTGTTGTATATACCTGCAATGGGTTCAGTGTCAAGGGAGGTCTCCATGTACTTTCTATTGAGCCTAGGAGCTGAGAAGAATTGGTTATGAGGGTGGAGATTTGCATCACTAGACCTCCAGTGGGGGGAGAACCAGCCATCATGTTTTGAGTCTTAGTGCTTCTCTTTGTTGCACACATGGCTGCTTCCCCTGAAAGATTAGCAGAGGTTTCAAGGCATGGCTTCTGGCCTGCTACTTGAGCAGGGTGCTTTATGCCCACCTGCAATGATTAACTGTTGATTCTTCTGCTCTTTCACCAGCTCCACCTGAGTCTATTGTATTAGGGTCTCGGTTTGGTGTGTTCTTCCTTTTGTAAGTCACAAGAGTCCAAGGCCTCACTCTTCCAACTTCCTTCCTATCGGCGTATCCTCCAAGGACTCTAGATTGGATTGGGTGGCACCAAAGCTGGGAGATTGTTGTGGGTCTCCGTTGTGCTCCATTCCAACTATGCTGGAATTATCATGTTTGTTCCAACTATGATGCATGCAGGTGGGCAGCACCTTGGCATTTAGCAATGGGATGGTCAATCATACCACATGTGGAGCAAATGTTTGCTAACCCCACATACTCAAACTTTTGGTAGAATCTTCCTCTAAAGCCTTCAAGCCACACTCCAAGTTGGATGGGCTAGTTCACATTGACTTTGACGCAAATTCCGGCAAAGAGGCATCTTTGGCAATTCATTGTTACTTGATCAAATTGCACAAACACCCTAGCTGTAGCTGCAATTTTAACAAGCATTTTATGGCCCTAGAATTTTAGCTGGAGTTCTAAGAGTTGAAGATATGAAGGGATAAGAGAGAAGGTATTAGCTCCAGTTTGAAAGTCAAGGGCCACAACCTACCCCGCAATTATCGAAGTACCCCTAAACCAAATAGCATCCCTCTCTTCTTCGATGCAAAGTTGAGTCGAAAGAAGCGTTAGCCTATGCCGAATCTTGTGTGCTCTCATTTTTTCTGAGCCTCCAAAGCTGTGACGAAGAAGGGGATCCTTTTGGCAATAAGTCTACCCACCAAGGCATATTGCCATTCTCACACTATCTGAGCGGCATCTTCTTTGTTTGGCCTGATGAGCTCTTCTTTTTGTGAAGCAGCAATCATCGCCTTTGAGATTGGAATGTGTGTGCAGTTAATTGCCTGTTGCTCTCCATTCAAGCATCAATGTAGCTATAAACCCTCCCCTCTGACTTCTGATATAGCTAGCTATCACATGGGTTTGTGTCCCTTCTTCCCATGGCGGCAATGTGGTTGGATGCCACCTTTTGACAAAGGGAGGCTAGGGATATTTGAAAGGAATTTGTGTGGACCTCATCTCCTTAGAAGCAAGCTTCTGGCACTTTTTGGTTGTTCTTTCCTTCTCTCTTGTTGAGTTCTCACGACTTCCAGTGTGCTTTGTGAAAAGAGGTTGGAATCATTAAGGAGGTGGCTAGCGATGTGAGCGACGTTTGAATACCCCTCCATCAGATCCTTGTCTACGGTTGCCTGAGGTCTTCTCTGCTCTACCCCGATATTGTGCTTCGATGAGGGTGTCATATTCAATGCCGTCAATGATGAGTTTCATTCCTAGGACCGGTACGGATAATTGGTTTGGTTTTGTTCAATTCAATGTATTAATGTGACTCGAAAAATTTATTAAAATATAAAAGAGCTTTAACTTATCTCTATTTTAAATTCTAATTTATATTTAATTTAAACAAAGAGAATAACTTTAAATTTAAATATAATTATTTCAACTTGAATTTAAATAAGAAAATAAATTTTAAAATTTAAATTATCTAAATCATAAAAAAAATTATAAATCAGATTAGAAAAATAATTTTAAATTTTAAATTATTCAAATCATAACAAAAATTTTAAATCAATTTTCTTGTAAATTTTTAATTTTAAATAAAATCAAAATAGCTAAATGTTTAGAGTTTTTTTAGCTTATAGTTTCATTTTCCATAATACTTTATTCAAGAAAAGATATATGCATGTTATCACTTAAAAAAATGGTCTTCAAAAATGCAAATTAATTATTTTCTTATAAGAAAACGAGATCGCTTATACTATAAAAATTATAAGGTCATTTTAAGTGAATGTTTGACTATTCAGCATCAATTAAAAATATTATATTTCATGATAATTTTTTTTTAAAAATATAGCTATTCTCATTTTTAGATTCTATCATCGAATCCAAGAATATTATTGGAAGAATCCACAGCTAGTCAACCACCACCCAAAGAATCGAAAACCTTTTGGTATTCACTCTTAAAAGGAACATTTCATTCTTTAAAAATCCAATTTACAAGTTAATATGAAGCCAAGATCAAACTAAATTAAGACAACTAACAAGCTAATTAAAAATGAACCAACCAACTAAGAAAATCAATTTCATGCTACTATAGTAATTTTAGTAAAAGAAATTTCATCATAATCTCATCATACAATGTTCTTTATCAAAGTTTTTCTTACAGAAGGTACTGATTGGTAATGTTTAATTTGATATAAATAAGCAAATAAAGAGACAGATTAAAGAATTAGAAGAAGTAGAACCTAAAGTAATGGAATCTACAACCAGTCAACCACCATCAAGGAATCTACCTTGGAAACTCGAAAACCTTTTGGTATTCACTTTTAAAAAGCTAACGTTTTATTTTTAAAATATTTAATTACAAGTTAATTTGAAGCCAAGGTCACACTAAATTTAAATAAATCAAAGAAAATCAATTTCATGATTTTGCAGTAATTTCAGCAAAAGAAATTTTCTAATAATTCATCTTACCATGTTCTTTAACAAAATTTCTTTTATCGAAGGGATTGATAGTGTACAATTTGATATTAAATTTTAAACAAAAGTAATGGTTGTTTTAACTATTGTACCACAACAGAATATTTTAGCAAGCTTGCCACCTACTACTAGCTTACATTTTGTCACCCCCTCACAATTAAAATAACACTTTTTACATAACGCAAACCACCAATGTATACTCTAACCTAGATGCTATGCATTTCACATGCAAATCAAAGACTTATACTATTGACCTATTAATCTAAACTGATGTCATGCTGTCTTAAGTCCTACTAATGGATGGTCATCAACTCTATGCTAATTATGGTCACACTGCTTTGCAAATTTTAAGACATCAACAAATTGCTGCCTTCAACCAAAATTTTCTCATCGATCCTTTTACAACAACAAAATCATCTCTATTTGATGAACTATGGAAATGCATACTAAATACAGTGCATGTATCTATTGTTTAACACAGAAGAACTAACCTTGCAAAGATTGTTGAAAAAAAATGACGTAATCTTGAGTACATTGGTGACTCTATATTACCAAATTCCTGCAAACAATGAAAAGCCTAGTGTAGTCAAGTTCCAAACATATAAAAATAAAGATTTAGGAGAACTACAACTAACAAAACAAGAAAAGAAGACCAAATTTAAGTCCGCATTTAACTAAAAAAATATAAAAAATGCGCAAGTGTAGTAAATTTGCAAAAAACTGACCAAGAATGTCGCACAACGTCCGGATGGAGACGAATATTTGCTCCAACCATATTTGCAATATCCCGATCCACCTACACATAGCAAATGAACCAAGAAAGTCATCAATGTTCAAATGCCTAAATAACACCAAATTCATAAACTTGAGGAATTGTCAACTGTGCACCAGAGATCTCAAAAATTTCATTTTATCATCTTAAGCTCTTCAACATTCATTCATGTTAGTGTTTGTCACTGCTAGCAGCAGCAGTATTCTTTTTCTTGCTAGTCACTATTGCATTAATGACTTAAATTTAATCATTTATTCCTTTTGCAAAAATGACTTCAAAATTACTCAAGCTAAATCCATTGGAACGACTTCTGAGCACGGTAGTTTTGCTTCCCAAGTTAGTATCAGTAATTCTAGCTGCAAATATCATCTTTGCTTCCTCACATCACTTTAGGATGTGCCCAGTTAATATCAATTTATTTCATCCACCTTGTTGGCAGTAGATTTTACAATCAAATTATCTCAAGTGAGCTTTCCCCACTGAGGATATCACAATTCAAGACCATGATGAACAAAACATGCAAATACTTAAAAATTAAGTTCATCCCACAACTGCGTCCTTTAATTATGGATCTAAACTAAGTTGATAGATATTTTGAGACCCCAATAAGAAGTAGGCAGAGTTCTAAAAAATAAACAATCAAATATATCCCACTAATACTTTAGAAGTATTCTTTGAAAATTGACATTGTCATAGCATTAAACTAAAATAACAAAAGTACCAGGGTTATCCAACATTTTCTGAGGACGTTACAAAAATCAATCAAGAGGGAATACCCCTCTCATAATAAAAATCACCTAACGTAACATAATACGCCAAAACATCGACCACACTTCTAATTACAAAATTCATAAAAGCTAACCCTATAATCATGCCAAATTGAATAAAGGGAGAAAATAATATAAAGAAATATTTCTTAATGGTACATGCAACAAAAATAGACCGTTGTTGGGACTTACCATCAATAATTACAGCCCCTGGAACTTTTGCACGTTGTGAATATATATGCATGAAAGATAACTCAGAAGGTTGATCAAAATACATCCTGTAGGGCACAATTAACTACCAAATTAATGACATGTCAAGTCTCATACAACACATTGTTTTGTTTTATTTTGTTTATGTACAATAACTTACACAATCCTCATGAACGTCAGATGAAATCATTCACATAGCACTTGCACGTTTAATTCATTCTATAGCACCTTACACAGTATCTTATATATATTTGATAAAAATAAGCCCCATTACAGTATTACAACTCTAATAGAATATCAACATTTATAAAATAATAAGAAGAACTAGGACAGCTCTAGGATACATGTGAGAAGGCCAGATTAGCTAATTCAGGTACACAATATATGCTAAACATCTTCTATTTTCACCCCTCACATCTAGTCTCTTATCCCAAGTGACTAGTAGATGCCGCCTGCAAGTTCTAGTTTTTTTCCTCTCTCCTCTTCTAAAATCTATTTGTTTGTCCCTCATTTCTCTTCCGATGAAATTATATTATGATCTGAACCACACTTCAAATAGCTACTCTAAAGCTTTTAATCAGAAAGTAAATAAAATCGCAGATTTTCATAACTTAATAGTTAATTTTGATTATTACACAGATTTTCGTAATTTAATGGCTAATATTGATTGTTCAATCCTATGATGGTTAAAAGAAAAAAGCCAGCAAAAAAGGCTAGATTCAAAAAAGAAGGACAAAATTGCAGCACTTTTACAGCCTCAGGAACCAAAATCGAGAATTTTGAAAATTTGGGATCAATTTGCAACACTCCCGACCTCAGGGGTCGGATGCAATTTACCCAAAAAAAAGGGGGGGAATCATATGCTTTTCATAGGAAAGATATAAGGAAGCTAGCAAACCACGCCGCCCAGTATTTCCACATAAATTTGTTGTCTCAACTCAAGCATTTTTCTTCTCAACTTACTAAACTTCCTACCAGTGCCTAATCTTCCAAGATTCCTCATTCCTCAATGGTAATTGTTACTGAATTCTTTTTCTATTGGCTATCAAGGAAAACACAAAGATACTAAAGCTTGTCATCTTCTTCATCATTAAGGTCAGATTTCATTAGAACAGTTGCCAAAACTTTATCTTCCAAGGGAGAAACATGTTTTGAGGGAGGCTTCTCACATAAATCAGGTCATAAAAATTGCAAGTGCCAAAAATAAATTATACAACATCACGATAACAAAATTAGAAATCATCCACAAAAAAGTAGAAAATGGGAATTGATTACGAATTCTATTTGAAAAATCAAATGCAAACTAAGAAACAACATAAGGGAACCATGGAGAAATAAAGTTATGCCTCATGCCTACATGAAATGATTCAAATTTTTTTTTGAAAATTAATGATTCAAATTTTTTGAATGTACAACAAATGAGATTCCTACCTTAGTGAAGCCGATGTAAGTCACCCTAATTTTCAATTTAAAAACAACTGTATTTACTTTGTACCAGTATACTAAAGAATTAAGAAAAGGGTAAATAGGAATTAAGTCCTTATTTGCCCTTATGTGCATATAGATCCCTCTAATTTTCAAATTAAACAGATTGATATATCAATTTGAATAAAAATGCAAATGTGTCCTTTTTGTAATGGATGTTACTTTTATAGCAAAAAACTTATGAAAACAATTACCCTTACAGAAGGGTTGGGTTAAGATCACCATTAGACAACTGTCACTACCAAAAAAACAATGAAAACTGTTACTTTTTTGCTATAAAAGTAACATTTAACAATAAAAGATGACTCATCTGCAATTTTATTTAAACTGATAGATTAATCTATTTAATTCGAAACTTAGAGAAATCTATATGTACATAAGAACAAATAAGAGGGACTCAAATGCTATTTACCCTTAAGAAAAAAGAAAGATGGACTCATGTGCAATTGGAGACGAAGAAAGACCGAAAACTTTCATCCATGAAACCACATGCAAGGAAGAAAGATAAACATTATTCCTGAAAACTTTGAGTTTTTTTCTACAAGTCTACAACATAGCAAAACTAAGGAAAACACTCCTCTCTAAGGACCTTGCACTAACTACATGATCATCAAGTACAAGGATATTATGCAAAAAGTAAAACAGCCCAAAATTGTCATAAGTCGAACAACTAGCTGGAATAGGATTAAGTAGTGGTTCTCTTTTGGTGACTAATCGAAATAGTTACAAAGGCCTTTATTTAAGTCTTACTACCTAAACAAAAACAACCTCTTTTCATTCTCTCCTCCTCCAATGATGACAATGAAAAAACTTGAAGACAAGAACACCCCTACTTCAAACCATAGGACTTAAGCTCTTGCCAAAGGTCTCCTAATGCCCTACACAATGGACCGCTCGCTTCACTCTGGTAAAGTCTCTCACTACTAACATCAACTGCTACATCAAAATCACATAGACACCCCTTTATTGCCTGAAAAAAAGAGTCACAATCTTCAAAGAGATCTTCCAAGAATGCCCTTGCATATCATTGTCCTATGTAGGCATTCTTCCGAGCAATTCAGTTGTGATATGACATGAACCTTGCTCCACAACTGTTACAGGTCAACATGTCCACTCCGTCAAAACTGTCTAAGATACTCTAACCTTCTAAAAGCACAAATTCAATTCAAGTTGAGAAAATATCTTTAAAGTGAACTTCTTGAAATCTAGTGGTAGCTCCATGACGTTAGGCACCACTGACAATGGCTTCTTGGCAAGGGGTAGGGTCTACCAAGAGACTGTTCCGAATAGTGATTCCCTTGGACGAGTTATGCTTCTTATCAAAAGTCGAAATCCAATTTCAACCAATATTTGTCAAAATGCTAGGCCCAAGGTTTGCCTCTCAGTAGAAGTCAAGCACCAATTTGCTGAAACTCTGTTTGTTGCCCTTCTTCATTCGAGGTTGCCTGATCTCAACTTGATCCATGGACTTGATGGATGTTTCAAAAGGTCCTTTATTAGGCCCCATAATCATTAGACATTGATAAAGTCATCGTCAAAGCTTTCTTCAATGACATTTCCTTCAATAAAGCTCTCTTCGAGGAGCCTTCTTCGAACATCCTCATAAGAAGAAATCCCCAACAAATTCCCCCTCCTGATTTATGAAACGGGTTTCAAGTCAATTATAGCTCTACAACTTCATGCTTAGCTATGCAGATTTTGTCATCATATTCGACAAATTCTCATTGATATAAATCTTCTTCAGTAAGAGTTG
The DNA here is from genome assembly GCA_019297695.1 of Apostasia ramifera. Lineage (NCBI taxonomy): Eukaryota > Viridiplantae > Streptophyta > Magnoliopsida > Asparagales > Orchidaceae > Apostasia > Apostasia ramifera. The sequence goes on along the minus strand of JAEMOT010003043.1, from coordinate 19,389 downwards.
CTTCTTCTTATCAAGTACATCTCTTATCCAATGATAGCAGACTTCAATGTGCTTCGACCGTGACTAAAAATTGGGGTTCTTCGCTAAGTGAATTTAACTTAAATTGCCAAGGTGCAAGGAATATTCATCTTAGTTGTGCTCAATTTCTTTGAGTAGCTGCTTCTTCTATAGTATCTCCTAACCCTTCTATTGCAACAATTATCCCAACTTCAATTGTTGAAAGTGTGATGCACATCTATGGGCTACACCTTCGATTACCGTGAGACAGCTCCACCTACAAGAGTAACCAAGTATCCTGATGTTGACTTCCTACAGTCCAAATTTCCATCCATATCTACATCAGAGTAGCCAACAACCTTCAATTTCTCTCCTCCAACGCACAATATCATCTTTGAGGTGCCTTGAAGATATTAAAGAATTTATTTATTTGACCATTACATAGAACTCCAAATTGGAAAGAAACTGACAATTCCAACCGCAAGAGCTATGTTTGACCATGTACACACCATAGTATACATCAAGCTTCCAACCACCGATGAATAGGGATCTTCAACATTTCCTCCTCTTGTTTATATAAGAATATTGCTTAGAGGACAATTGAAATTAATTTCCCAAAGGAGTTGCAACAAGTTTTGCTCTGTCTATATTAAATTTAAAATGGACTTTCTCGACGTAAGACTCCTGTGACAATGAACCCAAGTCCTTTATGACAAAAGCCTTGTTGATCTTTCTCATCAGTTTCATGATTTCCTCAATGTTATGTCTAACAAACAGCATATCATCGACGTATAGGACCATGAAGACTCCGTCACCATTATTATTCACAAATACACAATATTCTAAGGTTGTTCGCCACAATTATGTTCAACCATGAACAAGTCAAACTTCTTGTACTACAGTTAGAGAGCTTGCTTCAATCCATACAAGCTATTTTTCAACCAAAAGACATGATGTTCCTGCCTTCAATTTGAAGCCTTGCAGTTGCATCATGTAGATCCTTCTCTGGATCTCCGTGAAGGAAAGTTGTCTTCACATCCACTTAATGATGTAGAACAAGGTCATGTAAGTTTCTCCTACACTAAACTAAATGCAAACTAAATGTATTTGATATGGATTAAGTCTAAATGAAAAAGAGCTTCACAAGGAGATTCAACATCAAGAAAATTAAACCCTAAATTAGAAAGTTCTCGACCTCAATGTTAGCATAGGAAACGTACACATTAAGATCTCCATCAAGTAAATACTCAAGGAATATCCACAAGACATGCTCCTAAGCATAAAAACCCTCAAAATAGTTGTATTAATAAAAGAGAATACACATTAAGGTCTCCAACATAAAATTGAACACAAATTGTCATAACTATAATCCATTCATAAAATCATTCCCAACAACATCCAAACTCCAAAGAAACAAAGGGGAATGAAGTCTAGCATGTAGGGGAAACTCACAATACACAAGGTAATAAGCCATACATAGGTCCAATGATGAAAAAATAATCTAGGGATACTATGGTGAAGAGGTAGTTTGCTAATCCATTGCGAATTGGCAGTTATTTTGCACAGGGAAGAGTGGCGTCACACCAAACTCCGAGATAAATATCTCGTCAATCGTACCACCACTAGACGGTCACGGCGAAGGCAGCTCGATGGCAGCGACGATGCAAGGTCTGGTGAGCAGCAAAAAGGAAAAGCTCAAGGCCTTCTCAGGCTTCTAGTGGCACAACAGTGGGAGCCTAATGCGTGGGGCTGCTAGAGACAACGATATCAGGTAAGGCTACCAGCGACAACAAGTAAGCTGACAGCAGGTGTAGGTATTGAGGACACATCTAATTTCTTAAGTAGGGTCTTTTCTCTAATGGATAACCCTAATCCCTCCAACACATATATAGGAGCTCCACTCTAATCCCAATCCTTAGTCTTCAACAATCATCATCAAAGACCTTGGTCTTATGGAGATAATCTTGGTCATCCATCATGTTGATCCGATGAAGGGGAAAAAGGGAGGGATGGCATGCCACTTAGAGGGATAAAAGAATTGGGCCATGTTTTGGCCCAATTGCTTCTAAAGCCAAAATTCTCCAAATAAAAACCCAAATTACATATGTTTTCTTACTCACCATGTTCATAAAAAATATGCATCTGAAAATCCCCTCTGAACATGAAATGAAAATAAAATAATAGTCCACATATAAAATACAATGCTAAGAAGGCGAAATAAAATGGCAAGGCGACAATGAATAATGTCTCTGAGCAAGACGTGTTGTCATCATGAACGCCAGTACCAGGGATGCTTAGCATCACTTATTCTACCTTGAGATTGAGATTTGCTACCGAAGACAACACGGACTGACATCTTCACTATCGACGAAAATATTTCTTCGAAGTTTATCCCATGCTCTATTCGAAGCCATTAACGAAGAGCCTTGTCGTGTATCTAGGTCGTGAATTCTCAGTCTCCATCTTATACACCCACTTATTCTACAGTGTTGTTCGGTCTCTAGGCGTCTTCACTAGATCATAAACGTTGTCCTCATGCAAAGAATCCAATTCCTCCTACATAGCCCTTCTCCACTCATTAGCATTTTTGCCCTCAAGTGCCTCATCAAAGTTTGCAGGTTCACATGCATCAACCAGACCAACATATTCATCAGTGAGGTAACTTCTCAAAGAATGACATATCCTTGAAGTTCTCCAGTAGGTTATTCATCCAACATTGTGGTAGATGCATCATTGAAGATTTCCCTGTCTTCATCTTGATCATCTCCTCCTTCGATGATCACTTCTTTGACGGACACCCAAATATTCACAGGCCTAGACCTTCTCTAAAATCTTTGTCCCTAAAAGCACATTAGGTGACCAATTAATAAAGTATGCTATTGTCATAAATGCATCAGCCCAAAATATCTTTGGCAACTTAGCGTGCGACAACAAACTCCTAACTCCCTCAACCAATATCCAGTTTATCCTCTATGTAAAACCATTCTACAGTGAACTCTCTAGCACAGTCCTCTCATCCCGAACACTCAAAGCTTGATAGTGCTTGTCGAAGGCTCCCATGTATTCACCCCCAGCTCCCATGTATTCACCCCCAGCTCCCATGTATTCACCCCCATTGTCAGCAAGCATGCAGTTTAAAGAGCTCTCCATCTCTCATTCTGTTAACAACTAAAACTTCTAGCACTTATCAAAGTTTTTCACTCTTCGACCTCAAGATGTATGCCCAAACCTTCCTAAAGCAATTATTGATAAAGGTGAAGTAAGGGGCTCCACCAAAGTCCTCTGTCCAATTTCACAAACATCGAAGTACACCTTCTCTAGGGGCTTCTTCTATCTTTCTGAAGGAAGCTTCCAAATGGTGGTCTCATCCACTTCACTACAAGACAATTGACATAGTTAAAAGTAATTTCGAGAGTTAAGATTAAGATTCTTCATTCAAGGAGTTTCAAGACTTCCACGTTGATATGGTATAGCCTTTTGTGTCACACTATTTTTTTCAACTTCCTCTTTGATGACTCTGACCAAAGACACTTCACATCTCAATTTTCAACTTGTAAAGTAAATAACACTTCACCCCTCTTGCTGTAATTAAGACACCCTTCGCAAGCTTCCATTGACCCTTATCTAAGGTACTGACATACCTTTCTTCATCATACTTTCCTGTGGAGATGAGATTGAGATGAATATCAAAGATGTGTCAAACATCCCTCATCCTTATCATGCAACCCGGGCTAGTTTTGAGCACGATGTCTCCCCTACTAATGAATGTTTAACACATTGTCATTGCCCATCCTGATAATACAAACAACTCAAAAGTAGCTTGTGTAAGTTGAAAAGCATTCTCTTTAATTTGCTATATAGTACATTGCTCAAAATTTTATCACTCATACCATGTCTTAAAAGGTTAATCACTCACAATTTTCTTCGACAGCCCATCTTATCATGAGCTGGTCTTTCATAGGGACAATAATGGTGCTCAAATAGGATGTTGTGGATCGTCCCTCTTGCTTATTCAACTCCTATTGCAGTTTATGACAATCCCTTCTCAGGTGACCCAACTTGTTGAAGTAGTAGCACTTGAATCTTTCTTCGAGGAAGCAAACTTTTCTCTAGACCTACCTCTCTCCAAGGACTTTCCTCTGTTTTAGTTTCTCCCTCTCATTTTAGCAATCAAGGCCTCGTTGAGACCCTAAAGAATTTCTTCAAGTTTATCATGCTTGTAGTAATAAGGCTCATTGAGAGAACTCATTCTAGTGCTGCATTACCAAGAAGAAAGACTTTCCCAACTCTTTAGAAGTGAAGTGATGAACAGGTGGGCTTGCAATTTACAATTCTCATCATCTCATTAAGATGATTCAAATAAAAGTTCCTTATCAAAGCTTCACATTTACAAGTTCTTGATTAGAAAGGTTTTGTTTCCTGCTGTTTTTGTCTCATACAAGCCCTTCAACTTCTTCTGAAGACTTGGCAGCCTTTTCCTCATCCACCAAGTGGAATACATCTTTGTCCGATCACATCCGCATATTGCAAACTAATTTCACATCCTATAAAACTTATGCATCTTTTAACCTGGCTAAACAAACACATCATTTATTGTTATCAGTTTTACTAATTATTTGACTTATGAAATTGCACATTAAAGTTATATTTGATACGCTTTACAATGAATATACTATTCACTGACAATATATGACCCAAACCCTAACCGCAGTTGGTTTGGGCCTCAATTCGGATACTAGTCGAAGACATCACATATCAAACGAGTCATTCAGCAAGGGCAAATTTCAAATCACTGAATCCGGAGCTATGAAAGATCACGTATTGCATCTCAGCTCGTTGCGTTAATTCAACAATAAGCACAACGCAACTTAGTTTATCAAGACCAAATTCAGTACGACAAGCAGGGGGGGGGGGGATTTGAGAAGGAATCTGAACGCACATGGAACGAAACCCAACCCGCAGGAGGGACTCTGCGAACACCACAAGATCCCAAGGATCCTTCCCGTTCTGCAGGAAGAAGACCCAAAGCATGTTATCCGACGCCAGGAGCTTCCACGCCCGGCAGACGGCTCTCGCCTTCGCGGCTTCCCTGGGTCCAACCAACCTCAGGATCTGCATGATGACATCAGTGGGAAGCCACTCGAACGCCCCCATCGAAGAACAACTCGCCGGAGACTCCGACCCCCGGCTCGAGGCAGATCCCGAGCGGCTCAGCACCGATCCCCAAACCTTCCTCAGCAGCATCGCCATGCTCCTCAACGCAAACCATGTCTGAAAAATAAAGTGTAAAATTCATTTTAGTGCAAATAGCAACTATGTGCGAATGAGTACCTCAAATATTATAATATTGCTAACTAATCCTTTAGTTTAAAAGAAACGTACAAGTAGACTTTTTTTATGGACGTCAAAGTTTATAAACATTTACTTATTTACCCTCAATAAAAAAAAAATTTATTCCTTCTCTTTGAGTAAATTACTCGTGATGCCTTCGCCAAAGAAGGCGACCACTGCCTTGCCGAACTAATCATTTGTCACACTTGCCAAAGTAGTTGTCGCCTTAGCCGAAGAAGTCGATCATCGCCTTTGCCAAAGAAGTTGATCGCCGCCTTTGTTGAAAAGTTGACTGCCGCCTTCACCTTGCAGAAGAAGTCAATCGTTGCCTTTGTCAAAAAAAAATGATTGTTGCCTTTCATCATTTGCCAGTCCATCAAAGATTTGAGAACCTTTATACACAGCAAAATAAAAAGTATATTATGAATAGAATATATAAGTATTAAAGTCTTTTTTTTTTTTGACATTTATAACCACGAAAGAGTCGATTTATACATTTTATCAAACTAAAGAATCAATTTGCTGCATTATAATATTTGAGGGACCCATTCTCGCTTACATGCAAACAAGAGAGACCTAGTTACTATTTTCTTTTCCTTTTATAGGTATGACTCAACTCAACTAGACTCGATAAAGATCAACATAAACTTAAATCATTGGAACTACTTTCGAGTCAAACTCATTGATTGAACTCGATCCGATCAAATTAATTATATACGTGATTTTAGCTCTATATACGCTCTTTAATTGTAAACTATCATATAAAAATGACAAAAGATTAGTGTCGAATGTATAGATAAGTACCGATTCGGTGATAATTACCGTAAACTATTTTATACACGATTCGAGGAGGATCGAGTTTTCAGGTTGGCTTGGACCCAACTTAAATGAGTTGAAATAAAATTAAAATCATATCGGGTCAAATTCTTGGATTCATAACGGGTCAGATTTGAGACACCAAAGTTTTAGATAGTGAAATTAAATTTTATTTTTTTTAATGCGGCAAATATCCATATATAATATTATATAGAATATGTGATGGAATATGTGATAATGTGTATGACAGCCGACAGGATCAATTATTTTAGTTAGAATGAGACGTTGAGCATATTTTTTTCGGAGTTTTTCAATACAGAACATAAATTTTATATAAAATTACGCATTTCATCATCAATTTATAAATATTACCACTATCACACCATATTCATTTAAATTTTACACATTTCACATATTTCACATATTTCACATATTTCATATACTTTATAATATTATATATAAATTAAAATGCATAAATTCATTAATATTTAAAATCTAATATATATTTTTATTTTTTACTATAAACACATCAATTTTCTTATTTTAATTAAAAATTATAGTCATGTGGATTTAAATTCGACACCCTAATTGAAAATTTTAAATAGAATAAATAAATTAAAATACATAAATTCATAAATATTTAAATTATTATTTATATAAATTAATTTATTTATAGTATTTAATTTATATATTAATAATATAGTTAAGATCATGACCAATTTAGAAATGTCAAGTTCACCGTCAAAGAATATAGTGTGAAATATGTGAAATGTGTAAAATTTAAATGAATATGGTGTGATAGTGGTAATATTTATGAATTGATGGTGAAATGCGTAAAATTTAAATGAATATGGTGTGATAGTGGTAATATTTATGAATTGATGGTAAAATACGTAATTTCGTATAAATTTTATGTTCTGTATGTAAAAATTTCATTTTTTTTAAACAGATAAATACTAATGAGGCATAATTATATATTATTATCCCTAAACTATATATTTACAGTTTGACCCAAAAATGAGGAATTGCACATTAACTTCCGTAATTACATATTAATTCTTGTGAATTATATATTTATTTCCTAATCTTGAGGATTAATATGTAATTTTACTTATTATCAAATATATATATATATAGTTTTACTTATATTTTATAATCAAACTGTAAATATTTTATTTATGGGTGTTAATATATAATTTTCTATCTGAATAATTCAAAGCATATAGTAATAAAAAATTTACTTATATAATACATAAAATTATCTTATTTACGCATTAGGCACCCTAAATATAAGTATTATTTTAAAAACAATTTAAATACATTAATATTATCTGTTCCATACTATGAAATCTATTCACTGCCCACCATTGAATTTAATTATGATTTTTTTTAATAAAATTTTTTAAAATAAGTAATATACATTAAGTATTATTTAATAATTACAAATATTAATAACATCACATATTAATATTATGTATTAAATTATAAAAGTAATATTACTAATATTTTTATATTACTAAATGATATTTAATTTTTATTATTTATTTATAGAATATTTATGTGAACAAAATATGATTAATGGCTAATCTAACTATTATTAATGACTAATATAATAATAATTCAATTAAATGAGATAGTATGTGATAAAGTAGTATTTTTGGAATATATTTATATTTTGAGTATATAATGAGTAAATATGATAATATTTTGTAACATATATGTAAATTTTCCATAATAATTCAATCCTCGAAGATGTAGTTCATAAAATTTCAAATCAGCAGGCTTTTTAGACACTAAAATGAATAATTTAGTAAATATAAAATTCAAGATTAGAAAAAAAAAATGAACAGTTTAGTAATATTGTTAGAATATAATTATATATAATATTGCTCTACTTTATTTATGGCATATACAGCATAAATTAGAATATTAAAAAAAAAAAAAGCAAATTTTACAGATAGGAAGAGGAAACGAATAGGCACAAGAGGAATACTATTATTTGGGTAAAAAACTCCAAATTAAAAAGAAATTCTAAAAAATAAAATAAAGAAAACAACAAAGAAAAGACGAAAGATTTCTCCGAGGAATTCTTGATGAGGAGAAGGAGGAGTACGACAAGCTGTTTGCTGTATAAGGGGAGCTCCACCAGGAGAGCTAGCCGAATAGTCGTGGTTGGCTAGAGCCAGAAAGCTTGAGAGCAAGAGAACAATAGTAGATCGAAGCTTCCTTGTGGCTCGAGAGAATTCCAAAAGTTGAGTTGAGAAATAGTTGACTTTTTCTCTTCCTTCCTTTCTTATCATAAATGGGGATATTTATGATGAAAAGAGAGCGTATGAGAGTGGGTGGCTCTCATTAATACTTAAATAGCTAGGCATGTGGGCAGACCATCCACGTCGCCAGTCAGCCCAAACCTTGATGATGTACACCTCTCCCTTAAACTATGTACCATGCAATAGGAGTAAAATTATAACGTGATAAATCTTATTGGCTAGTAATTTGTTCGCTTGGTACTATTCAATTAACTCCGTGTTAGTCGGCTCAGAGGTACAATTCAACTGGTCTCTCTGAATCAATCCGGGAAACGTGATTCGGGTAACCTATGAGCTAATTATGCCAAATCTCTCATGTGTAAGCTCGCTCAAATACAATTTAAAATGAGTTAATTTTTGAATTAACTCAAAATTTGTTGAAATTAATGATTTTATAGTAAAATTTTACTTAGAGAACTAATCATCAAAATCAAAGCCGTGATCTATAGTTTCATAATTCTCCACTCTACCATAAAAATATATTTATTCATACAATATCAAAACTAATATATATTTATTTTGATAATCAATTCAAAATTTGAGTGATGATTTGAAAAAGAATTTAAATTTTTTAAGCCACAGATATAACTAAAAAACTCAATTTGAACTTATTTGAATCAATATCAATTCAAGTCAAGCACCAAGTAAACTTCAACTTTCTATTAAAATTTCTAACCCTAGCCTTGTTTAGCGCGAGGACCAAAATGATACTAGTTTAAAAAACAACAACAATAATAATAAATAAATTTTTTAAATTATTCTACGCAAGTTTAATATAAAAATTTATTATTTTACTTCATATACTCAATAAGTTTTAATAAAAATATAACTTTATTTCACATCCTAAATTAAAATACTCGATTCAATTATTTTGATCTAGGATGTAAAATAAAGTAGATATTTTTATTAAAAATTATTAAATATATAAAGTAAAATAATATTTTTTTATATTAAAATTTGTATATAATAATTAAAAAAATTATTTATTTATTATTATTATTATTTTTTTTAAATTAGTACCATTTTAGTCTTGATTTTGAGAGAAGAGAAAATTGAAATAAAATAAACAAAATAAAATCTAAGAACCAGCCCCTACCCTAATGAGATTTATATGTATTTACATACCCTTCAATGAGCTTGCCAACCATTAGAGTAAGTGAGAAAATTTAGTGGCAGAATGCTTTTGATAGACTTTCGGATCTTGATCGCAATAGCGAGTAACTAGTTTCCATCGATTGGTCATAGGAGGCACTGTTGAGATTCTATAACGTTAAATATTGCGTTGTTTACAGTTTTATCTAATTCTTCGTTCAAAATTTCTCGATATATTAAAAGCAATTCTAGTCTATAAAAGGCATGTACGCAAGTTTATACCTTCGACATGAGAGTTTGGTCAAAGGTTTGTAATTTGTTAGATCTATGCCCGCTGATCTACTTTGTGTGCAAATCTTGTTGTGTACTGATGATTCCATAATCTTTAATTTTCTCATCACATTTAAGAAACATTTCATTTATTTGATATACGAGCACATAGTTGAACACCTTTACGTTACATTAGTAGAGCCCAAAGACGCTCAAATCATAAATGAACGTAGCACAGATTCACGTTAGTAGAGCCCAAAGACGCTCAAATCACAAATGAACGTAGCACAGATTCACTATAATTACCATAAAAGTATTCCAATATGTATTCGTACATCATACCACTAGAATATTCTTTAAAAATGTCAAGTGATAGACAAGTAATATTTACAAAATTTTAATGATTTACATAGTAACTAATAATAATTTTAGTGGTATGTATTTAATATATTTTTTTCCACACAATCAAAATGTGGCCAACATAAATCCCATACTCTACAGTCCTAAAGTTTCTGCTATTGAGTCTGTCAACAAAAAAAGTTTCTATAAGTCAACAACATCAAAAACAGACAAGCTACAATGAAAAAAAGGAACCAAATAAGAAAGAAGAAAAGGCACTCAAGGCTAATTCATTGTTTACTCTCAGAAAATAAAAATAAAAAATCAAACTTGCCACTTAAAATTTCCTCCATGTTCTTCTATCTTCCTTCATCCCAGCCAGGAATATTAGCAGTAGCTTCATTCACCATTTTCACAAGTCTCACCTGCATTATCAATACAAAACATGATTAAAGAATTACTTCAGAAAGTTGCTTTCAATGATGTTTCCATGATCTTAATTGATATAAGACGAAAACAACAGATATCATAGAAATAAAAAAAAAAGTGCCACATATAGCGTACATCAAATCAGTTGGTCAGGATTTACGTCTCAAACCTATTGTCGCTTTAAATTTAGGGGGCGTGGTCAGGATTTACGTCTCAAACCTATCTGTCACTTTAAATTTAGGGGGTGTTTGGCACTTTTATTTAACGATATTTTTAGACAATCTTTTAAAAAATTATAGAATTGTCAATCAAAAGAAGACATTTAGATAATATGACAACACCAATATAACATCAAACCAAATGCCCCTAAATAAATTTTTTTTGCAATTAAATTTTAATTAAGCAACATGCTTTAGGATTTATACATTATTCTAAAAGTCTAATGTTTAATCCAAGTCTTAAGCCAATTTGTCGAACACCAAATGGGATTAAATTCAAATTCAGATGCATATATTTAATCTAATTTTAGCATAAATACAAGCCCACAATATAACTAATAACTTAATATCAAAAAACAACCACATTGAAAACAATCACATTTGGTTCAATGTTATCTAATTGTTATGTCAAAATTATCTAGAAGCCATTTTTTACATGATTAACTACACATAACAGTAAATAAATAATTATTTTTTCTAAATAACATGACATAATATCAAGACAAATTGAACCAAACACCTCCAAGATTTAATATGATCACAAGTCAAACCATTTTCGGGATTGAATAGTCGGAACCTCACTGACAATCAAACACCTTCTTTCCTTGAAGCTCGAAACAAAGATGTCATTTGTCAAATCCAAAGGAAGCCAGGTTTGTAAATAAATATTTCCCATCAAAGCTAGCAAACTCCATACTTGCATTTGCCAAAATAGAACAATTTCAACAATCAATTTAACAAGCACTGATTCTCCTTTAAGTGATGGAAAGAATTAAACATACAAAAACTTGCTAAGAAGCAAATAAACACCTTTTGATAAACACTAATAACAAATCAACATTACAAGGGTAATTTATATATATTTAGAAAAATGAAATAATTTTCTTTAAGCATGTATTGTTTTATCAAACCCTGCTCGTGTTTACAGAAGAAAAAGAATGATTTTCCACACTTAACAGATTTTACTTGGTCAAGGCTACATTCTCAACATCAATAGTCTCAAGAACATGATCTCTCAAAAAAATATCTGAACTTAAAGCAACTTCTGCGATCCTAATGTCATTCCTTGTTATTTCACAAACCAACTATTTTGCATTAGATTCAATTCTAACTTTTACATGTTATTATGTCCCAAAATTTAATTTCTATTGAATTAAATCTAATAAGGGTCAAAGTAAAAAGTTTTTACCAAATATGTATGCGAATTTTTTTATTAAAACTTAGCAAGCCCAATACTCATTTTAAAAAGAAAATAAATAACAAGAACAAGAACAACAACCACAACAAATTCTACGTTTGAGAAAAATGCATACCACACTTTCTGGAACTCCAGGTGGGGGTAACGGGAGGTTCCTTGGTGGTGGACCTCGAAGGTGTGATCTCTTGTCAAACCGCCATTCCCCAATCGTTCCATAAGTTAGTTCACCCTTCCACAAAAAACAAAGGAGTTCAAGATAAATATAAAGGAAAAAGAAAATGATTTAGCATTTTATCTAATGGACAAAAATACTAGTAAAAGAATGATCGTCTCTGGGAAGAAGTATTACCTTTAAATTATAGTCACAACCATAGGTGTAATGGATAATGAATGTACTACCCACATTCAAGTCCCAAGGAGGCTGAAATCAAACAAAGAAACATATCTTAGATGGTCATTATAGACTAAGTTGAATAAAGTACTGGCATCAAGTCACATTGAGTGAGTCTACATCAACTCAATTTTTAATTTTAATTAATTTAATTCCAAGCAAATTGACATCTAGCCACAGAAAATTCAAGTTGAATTTCACACAAGCAAAGTTCGAGTGATTCTTGAGCAAGTTTTAGGTCTCAAACATAATTCAGTTCTACTCAAATATGTACCATACATGGCAAATTATACCTGTATCATAAAATCCTTTCGAAGAATATGTTGCACTCCATGTAAGGCACTGGCAACAGCATAAGCATACCTACAGTCATGTACAGGAAACAGATTAATCAGCATAATCCTTACAAGTTACTAACTATGATATATAGAGAATGATTAATAATCCTTACATTTCACAAAAATAATCCTTACATTTCAAGCACCCATCCAAATGTTGCATCTGTCACAAAATCTTCTTTCATTTTGATGGAGACATTCATCCAAGTAGGAGCAATTTTTTCCAGTTGGGACTGAAAAATGTCAAAAAGTATAGTAAGCACCATGCGTTATAACTGGAAAGGTTACAAAACATCATCACTGACAGCCATAACCCAGCAACTAGCTTCATATATCCGTTTCCATAAATCTCTATAATTTGCCTAGTTTAGATTCTAACGTTTCCATAGTTTTCTGTATGACGTTTGACAAGTTTCTTTCGGCTGGTCTTTTTCTTTTATTCCAACAAACTTTAGGAGGCTCGTGCTTCAACGCAATGTAGATTTCATTGTTATTTAACTATCAATATTATTGAGATGTCTATGTTATCTAGTAATTATTATTAGTTTATTTCAATATCATTATATTGCGGATTGAGTGTTAGTGATTATCGAAATTTAAAGATCTAAAAGTAATTTACGTTTAAAATCCCGACCTCCAACTTCTTCCCCATGAAGTTAGATCCTTGCATCTCATACTCCGACTTCCACTGTTATTACTGATTTATTCATACAGGAGGTGATATCCAGATGTCGTTCGATTTTGGGTGACATTCAGATGTCACCTTAGAGTAGTATTTTTGTAATTTTTTGTAATACTACATAAAAATATCATCAAACCAAACAATTAATGTTATTTTCTCCAATTAGCATGACATTGCATCACAATAACATTGAACCAAAGGCCCCCCTCAACTGTATATCCCCACCTTAACATTGTGCATTCAATTAGCAAGAAAACCACCGTGAAATAAAAAATAGCTTGCAAAACCAACGGTTAGGTTATGAGAGAGGGGATTCAACAAGCAAAATAAATGTATCAAACCGACATGCATTACTAATCACATTATAATTCCTACCTTTTTTATAATAACAGGAGAATTACCAATGGGATCAATATCAGTCACAGGACCTTTCTCTTCGGGATAGAACTTCCTTATTATTTTCTTGTTCTCGGAGGGTTTAATATAGAAAAATGGAAATGCTGCAGGATAATCTCCACGAGACAGGTTTGGTAAGGGATTCACGAATATGTGGTCTGGCTCTGCCATTAGTATGTAACTGCATTTTTACATAAGCAGCGAAACTCAGACAAAGATAGTAGAAAAAAGCAGCAGATTTAGCTGGCCATATGATCTTACTCTTCCTCAATTTTTGCCTTTTCCAGCCACTGAACGAAGGCCCATGGCCTGTTTAATACAACGTAACCCTGCAAGAATGATTAAAGAGCATGTAAAACTTGAAGCTACCCTAAAACAATAGAAGCTTCTGTTAATCGGTTATGTCTTGCCATGGAAGAAACCCTAAGAAAGAAAACGGACAGACCAAAAAAAATGTGTAAGAAGCACAAGAAGAAGATTAAATGTTTGTAGCCTCATTTGAAATAAATCACGAACAACCATACAATAGAACTACTCCTTGGTTAGCAATAACTCTACAAGATCAAACTGAACCAACAAAAGTTTCACTACTTCAAAGATCAATGGTTTCAAAGGAAAGAAAATTAAGGTACTGCTAAGATCACAGGACCAAAGCACTTGCTAACCAATTTCAGTACAAAGTTGATTATGTTTATGAAAGCTTAACTTATTTAAGTTAAGGAGCTTCAAAAGTTCAAGCTAAGCAATCTCTCAGGTAGCTTAAACTAAAGGTGCTTAACTCACCATTTAAGAAACTTAGGGGGCATTTGTATCAATGTTATCTTGATATTATGTCATACTATATAGGAAAAATAATTATTTGGATTGACAACATCTTTAGAAAATTTTAAAAAAATTATATAATTGTCACTCAAAAGATAACATTTAAATAACATGACATAATACTAAGATAACAAACCAAATGCCCCCTTAAGCAACTTTAGTAGCTTAATTAGGATAAAAGAACATACATGAAAGCATTTGGATTCAAAAATAACTTAAACTGCTTAACTTGCTTACATATATGAAACCGTTAGGATGCACAAATAATTTAAGCAACTTTAACTTTTAGATTAAACTGCTTAGGCTGCATCAATATCTAAAACATTAACTAAATAATATTCCATCCCACAATAAACGATTATACTCTAAGAAGATAAACTCAACCATAACTAAGATATAATTTAATACAAGTTAATGTTCCAGTAAAAGAAATTTCACATGTTGATATGAAACAAACATCCCCTTTTCAGTTTTAATCCAATGAATTTTTCTTCAAACAATTTAAAGTATGAAACTGAACTTAATGGTACTGCTGAAGGCAACTGTTGCCTATCAGATTTAGTATTTGGTTCTAAAATGCTTCAAAAAATATAGGAAATACAGTCCAATAGCCCCATAAAGCAGCAGAAAGCCGTATAAAATAGGAAAAATCCTCACCCTATCCATACCAGCTGGGAGGGGATCCACGACGAAGGTAGGGATCTCATCCATCAAATTATCTGGGCTTCCTGAATGAAGAACCCTAGTAAAACCTCCCATCTCAGAGACCTCCGATTCCTTCATCTTCTTGTACCAGTAGTACATTATCCTGCATTGCCACTTGTTGTAAGGCGCATCAGTGGCAGTGAGAGCAACATGAAATGGCCTCCTCGTCCGCCGGGATTTCTTCAACTCATTCGGCATCCCAACAATGGGATCAATTCGAAGAGAAAGGGCCGAGCCATCCCCCGATTTCGATGCCATATCCCTGTTTTGATTTTGGATCACCAAAGCAAGGAGATTGTATGTGGCAATGAAGAACCCAAAGGCCAAGAGGACGAGGAAGAAAGGCGAGGCCTTCCCCATCTTTATCCTGACACTTCTTCCAAAGATTCAATCCAACCCCTCAACCAAAACTCTCCAAAGGCTTCAATCCCTCAAACATTAAAACAGTGTCATCTGTGCTTGGTAGGAGCTGGGATAAGATATCTGAAATTAGGGCTTTTCCATGAATTCCCGGCCAATTCCTGAAAAGAAAGATCACTCACCTGCAAGCACAGAAGCGAGAAAAACAAACCCAGAAAACCAATTTTCAGACCAAAAACAACAAACGAAAATTGATAGTAAGGGGCAGATTCAGAAGCCTAGCGTGAAAAAACAGATTAGAAAAACAAAAAAAAACACCTTGAACATCCAGCGCAGAAGTGGAGGAAGTGAGGCGGAAATCTTCAACGACCTGATTTGCTTAGCTGTACCAGAGAAGGACGAGGGAAGGGAGCCGTGGACTTCACTCAAAGGGCATATTCTAACCTAATGTGCAGAAAATGGAAGAAAATGAATAAAATGGCAGCGGAGAAGCAAGCGAGGGTTAAAAAAAAAAGAAGAAAAGGAAGAAAGGTGAAGTTTAACCTTCCGCTAATTAAATTGCCATTAAGGAAAGAAACGTTTTATTTGGCAAAATTTATTTATTAACAATTAATTGCAAAATTATTATATATTTTTAAATATTATGAGAATAACCACAGTTATCATTTTATCCAACCTCCTCTCAATCTTTTATCCCACAAATATTATTATAAATTAAACTACTACTTATTTTACTTTTTCTCATGCATAACATAATTTTAATTAAACATCTTTTTTTTTTAAATAAAAAACTTACATTGAGATTTCTATTCATAAAAAATATTTGTATAAAATTTATATATGAAATTTTAAAAATATTTATGTTAAATTATTTTTTTTATTCATATAATAATTATATTTAATCTTTAATTTTAAAAATTTTAATAAAAATATTTAATACTTCAAATATTTAAAACATGATTTATCAATCATTAATTAATTTTAGTATAATTAGTTTTTTATTTTTAAAAAAAAATGAAAATTTTTTTAAGGGCAATACTAGTACATGGAAAAGATATTATAATTTGTAAGCTCAATAACTAAATCATAAATTAAGTAATCTTGATTTAAAACTTTAATATACTAATTATTTATTATATAATTTCTGTGTATTAAAATTTTTAAGTATAATGAGTTAATTAATTGTAAGCTCAATATAAGTTTTTTATTTTAAAAAGGGACAAAAAGATTGAGAGGAGGTTGGATAAAAGTGAAAACTGTGGTTATTCTCATAATATTTAAGAATATAAAATAATTTCTGCAATTAATTATTAATAAATAAATTTTGCCAAATAAAACGCTTATCTTCTCTTAATGGTAATTTAATTAGCAGAAGGTTAAACTTCAGTTATAAAAGAGACATTTTCCAATTACCTTTGCAATCTCACATTGTGTAATATAACCACAATTACGTTATGTAATATACTTAAATATATAAATAATTATATAATACTATATTATTTTTTTTTTTAAAATTTATCACATCTCAAGCCGGTTCGATCTGATCACAAGATCTAATAAAAAAAAGTCAAACTATTTAAATGACTTATTAACCGATTTTAATTTGATCTAACATTCGATTTAGCTTTCAGGTAATCTTCACATTAAAAGGGTGTTTAGTTCAATGTTATTTTGATATTATATTATATTATTTAGAGAAAGTAATTATTTAATTTAGTATATCTATAAATAATTTTTTATTAAATTATAAAATTATTAATCCAAAAGTATTTTTATTTTTATTTTTGAAATACTAGAAGTTAATACCACATTGTGAGATTGCAAAGGTAATTGGGAAATGTCTCTTTTATAACTGAAGTTTAACCTTCCGCTAATTAAATTGCCATAAGAGAAGATAAGCGTTTTATTTGGCAAAATTTATTTATTAATAATTAATTACAAAAATTATTATATATTCTTAAATATTATGAGAACAATCACAGTTATCACTTTTATCCAACCTCCTCTCAATCTTTTATCCCACAAATATTATTATAAATTAAACTACTATTTATTTTATTTTTTCTCATGCATAACATAATTTTAATTAAACATTCATAAAAAATATTTGTATAAAATTTATATATGAAATTTAAAAAATATTATGTTAAATTATTTTTTTATTCATGTAATCATTATATTTAATCTTTAATTTTGAAAATTTTAATAAAAATATTTAATACTTGAAATGTTTAAAATATAATTTATTAATCATTAATTAATTTTAGTATAATTAGTTTTTTTATTTTTTTAAAAAAATGAAAAATGTTTCTTGCATGAGGCAATACTAGTACATAGAAAAGATATTATAATTTGTAACCTCAATAACTAAATCATAAATTAATTAATCTTGATTTAAAACTTTAATATACTAATTTATTAAATAATTTTTGTGTATTAAAATTTTAAATTATAATGAGGTAATTAATTATTAAAAGTGTATAATAAAACTCTAATGAAAAATAATAGATAACGTGTATAATCAATATGCTATAGAGCTTACATTTAGATTAATTTAGTTCTATCAAAATTTATCAATTTTAAGTTAACTTAAAATAAATAATATTTTAAATATTTAATTTTATAATTAAAATTTAATTTCAAAGGGCATATTCTAACCTAATGTGCAGAGAATGGAAGAAAACAATGAATAAAATGGCAGCGAAGAAGTAAGTAAGAGTTAAAAAAATGAAAAAAAAGAAGAAAGCTGAAGTTTAACATTCCGCTAATTAAATTCCCATTAAAAGTAAATAACATTTTATTTTAATTAATTACACAAATTATTATATATTCTTAAATATTACGAGAATAACTACAGTTATCACTTTTATCCAACCTCCTCTCAATCTTTTATTCCACAAATATTATTATAAATTAAATTACTATTTATTTTACTTTTTCTCATGCATAATATAATTTTAATTAAATATCTTATTTTTTAAAATAAAAAACTTACATTGAGATTTCTATTCATAAAAAATATTTACATAAAATTTATATATGAAATTTTAAAATATTTATGTTAAATTATTATTTTTATTTATATAATCATTATATTTAATCTTTAATTTTGAAAATTTTAAAAAAAATATTTAATACTTCAAATATTTAAAATATGATTTATCAATCATTAATTAATTTTAGTATAATTAGTTTTTTATTTTTTAAAAAAATGAAGAAAAAAAAATTTAGGGCAATACTAGTACTTAGAAAAGATATTATAATATGTAAGTTCAATAACTAAATCATAAATTAAGTAATCTTAATTTAAAACTTTAATATACTAATTATTTATTAAATAATTTCTGTGTATTAAGACTTTAAATTATAATAATTTAATTAATTGTAAGCTCAGTATAAGTTTTTTATTCTAAAAAATGAAATGTTTAATTAAAATTATGTTATGCATGAAAAAAAATAAAATACATAATAGTTTAATTTATAATAATATTTGAAGGATAAAAAATTGAAAAAAATTAGATAAAAGTAATAACTGTGATTATTCTCGTAATATTTAAAAATATAATTAATTATTAATAAATAAATTTTGCCAAATAAAACGCTTATCTTCTCTTAATGGCAATTTAATTAGCTGAAGGTTAAACTTCAGTTATAAAAGAGACATTTCCCAATTACCTTTGCAATCTCACAATGTGG
>JAEMOT010003029.1:0-15577 GCA_019297695.1 Apostasia ramifera | reverse complement strand
AATTTTGCAGCTTTGTTTTCTTTGTGCAGTGAAACATTGCTAAAAACTAATAAATACCTAAATTATAATTTATTTGCATCAGATTTAACTACTGTAATTAGGGGCAGATTGCTACTTAAACTTATATAATTCATTTTAAATTTAGCATTATAATATTATATTATTTATTATAGAGCTATGAACTATATATAATAGGATAAGAATTATTTGAACTCTTGTAATAAGATTTTTAACATATTTTTAAAAATTAGCATGAAATTCGTAATTTTTTCATAATTTTGTGTCTTGCATATAAATGTTCCTGTAGACTAATACATAGGAACCGCTCAATAAGAAGATAAAAAAATAATTTAATTAATTTTTTTTGATTATTTTTAAAAAATATATATGATATAAAATAAAATGAGTTAATTATATTAAGAGGGCGTTTGATTTAGTATTATCTCAATGTTATGTTATGTTATTTTTAAAAAATAATTATTTGGTTTAATGACATCTTTAAATAATATTATAATTAATTACAAAAATGCCATTACATGGTGACATCTAGATGTCACCCCAAATCGGGCGATATCTCAAGATAACACTATCCATTTGTCATTATAATGTCAATAACTTCCAACTAAATAAAAATAATTTGGATAACATAAATATTTTCTAATATCATAACATTGAACCAAACAAATGTCCATTGATGAATAACAATGACATTTAGATAACATGACATCTAAATAACATTGACATTGAGATAACACTGAACCAAACGCCCCCTAAAAATTATGGTGGATGTGAAATAATGTTGATTGATTTATTGAGGATTATATTGAATATAAAATAAAATGATTGTTTAATATTGAAATTTGTGTAGGATGAGATATAAAATAATTTTTAAAATAAATTTAGGGGGATTAACATCTATTATCTCCAAAAATTTATTATTTTTAGGTGACACTCCTAAAATTCATCAGCATTCTTATCTAACTTTAAAAAAGCAGGGTATTGCCTACAAATTCACCTCAAAATGAGTGATGCTGTCTGAAAATAATAAATTTTTGAAAATGATAGATATAAATTTCTTATAAATATTTAATATTTTGGCAATAGCTAAAATTAATCATGAGTTTGAACTTATTATCAAACAGAACTTAAAGCCAATCACTTAGGCTTGGGCAACTCACGAAATTTAAAATTTAAAAGTTATTTTTTATTTTTATTGAGATATCCTTAACAGATTTTTTTTTCATATTTATAATTTCTCATAATTTATAATCTTTAAGGATATTTAGTTCAAAATTATTTTAGTATTATGCCATATTATTTATAAAAAATAATTATTTAATTTAATGATATGTATATATAAATTTTTTTAAAAAATAATAAAATTTCACTTAAATAATGATATCTAAGATACCAAGATAATAATACATCAAATTCTCCCTAAGTGTAGTGCTGCTAAAATTTTGTAACTTCCTCAAATTAGTGGTATTCTCTTAGTTAATAGAGAATGAGTTTGCTTGAGAGCTATAGATCTGAGGTTCAAATTATATTATTATTATATTTTTTAATTGAAATAAAAAATTATAGTATACAAGATAAAATAATAAATAAAAATTTAATATTCATTGAAACTTAAACATTATGAAACACGTCTTGATAATTTCAATAAATCTGAAGCTTGAAGTCATGACCAAGATTTTAGAACTTAGTAACTTGGTAGTTCAGATCAGTTTCAACCAAAATTAATCTAGAAAAATTATCGAGTTTTGATTACGACAGAAATTTTATAGTTTTTTATTGAAATTCAGCTAAAACTTATTATTCTCAAAAAAAAATATTCAATCATTATTATTAATAAATTTAATTTGAAATAATAAATTTTAAATAACTTATTTAAAAAACTGAAACTACTGATACTGTGCTTCCATTTGATTTGCTTCTATTTGATTAGAGGTCATTTTGATTATAATTTTTTTTATATTATAAAATTTTATTTTATTTAATTAATTTTTTTAAAAATAATGATATATATAAATAATTTTATAAAATATTATAAAAATTATTACTTAAAAAATAATATTTAAATAATATATATGACATAACAATAAGATAACATCAAAGCAAATACCTGCTTATAAATTTAAAGTTTTAGATTAATGGATTTTTTTTTTTATAAGCAGATTGTGACTATGAGAGGCAAATGCGTCATACATGACACCACAAGAACAGGATATTTCTTCTCAATTACGTTCACGTGCCTTGAAATTTAATTCATTATTTTTTCCTTCTTTTGACGCACCGCTGAATCCACTTTTTCATATTTCTTCACTATGCACATATATATATATATATATATATATATATATGTAACAGCAGGCCTGGCTCAGAATGACAGGTGAGCAAAGGAAGTTCGAGAAAAAGATTATAGATCTAGAGAGGTGAAATTCATGGCATCTAATTTGAAGGCTGATATTGAGAAGAGGTGGTCTCTCAATGGAGCCACCGCTTTGGTCACCGGCGGCTCCAAAGGCATCGGGTTCGTCTTCCTTAATTTTCTTCTATCTTCCTAAGATCTCCTCCTCCGACTTAATTACAGTGCAGAATCCCAAATCCAATCCATCTGCAGCTATCTTGGGTCTGAAGATGGAGCCTGCCCTCACTTGAGTTAAATCGTGTGTAAATTGATCATATATATCTGTTTAATTTGATATATTTCATGATTTGATTATAATTAACAGGAAGGCAATAGTGGAGGAGCTAGCCGGACTTGGGGCGAAAGTTCATACTTGTGCTCGGAACGAAGCGGATATCAAGAAATGCCTGCAGGAATGGAAGAGCTTGAATCTAACCGTCACCGCCTCTGTTTGTGATGTATCCTCTAGGGAACAGAGGGAAAATCTAATACGTCAAGTCTCCTCACTGTTCCAAGAAAAACTTAATATACTTGTAAGTACATACTTACATAATAATACTTTTACTAGACATAAAATTGACGAATTAAAATGAATATAATTTGCAGATTAATAATACCGGAACAACAAGGATTAAGGATGCTTTGGATGTTACTGCAGAAGATTACTCGTTCGTCATGTCAACTAATTTGGAGTCTGCTTTCCATCTGAGTCAACTCGCTCACCCTCTTTTTAAGGCTTCAGGCTCCGGCAGTATTGTCTTTCTCTCATCCATCGCAGGGCTGATAGCTACTCCAGCTTCAACTATCTACGCCGTCAGTAAAGGTAATTAAATTAGCTACTATCATCAATTAATTGGTTATAATGAAAGCGAATTTACTTAATACTATCAGGAGGAATGAACCAACTTACCAAGAACTTGGCGATGGAGTGGGCCAAAGACAACATCCGAGCCAATGCAATTGCCCCTGGACCAATTTTAACTCCGTTGGCAAAAACGGTAATTAATTAGCATCAATTAAAATTACATTATTCTTTATTGGTTCCTGATCTATGAACTACGTATTATATATATTAATTTTGATATGAGTTTCGATATTTAGTTACTATTATTAGAGCTATAAATGATCTAATCTAAGCTCAGTAGTAGTCTGTTTAAGCTCATGTTTATTTATTAAAATCGAACTTGAGTTTGTTTTAAATTTGTTCGAGCTTGGTTCGTTTAAATTATTTGATTATATAGTAGATTAAATCCACTTATATGGATAATCAAGCGGATTAAATTTTAAAGTAGTTGCTGGGCTTTACATTTTTTAGTTTTTTTTTCTTTTAAGTTGTGCAGCGTTGTTAAAAATTAATGGCAAATATCCAAGTAATATATTGTGCCGAAGTAAACAGTCGTGCATAGGTTTTCTTAAAAAATATTACTTGGTGATATGAATCGATGATCATCCATTAATAATGTATGCAGTATTTTGCATCGGAAAGTGTTCCAGGGATTGATTCCTTTGGAATTCCAATGGCACGTGCTGGTGAGCCAGTGGAGGTAGCAGCGCTAGCAGCATTTTTGTGCATGCCTGGGGCTTCTTATATTACTGGTCAGGTGATCGCTACAGATGGTGGATTGTCCACGTCCCATCTTCCTCAAGAAGCTTAAATTAAGTACTTAAAGAATTAAAAAATAAGTGTTTTGGTTTGTTATAAAATAAATAACCTAATTGGAGCTTGGGTTCCTTTCTAGGTTCAATGATATTCTGATAAATTGTATGTCCTGAGAGTTATTTGTGATTATCAGTTATGCATCTATTTGCTGAGTAATATTATGTGTACTTTTTTTTTTCAATAATGAAACTCCTGAATAATGGCAATCACTTGTGGATTAGATTGGTTCATATCAACTTAAATTAGGAGTAAATAATTATAGTAATTAAAAATAATATATTGAACAAAGTTTTAGCGACAATATTTGTTAATTCTCATTTTTTTTAATGTATTTGAATATTATAATATTATGTTATAGAGTAAAATTTATTTTATTAGCTTTTAATCATTTTTGAATATTGGCGTGATTGGCGGATTCAAATTTTAAATTATTTGAGCATTGCAACATTAGGGTATTGGTGGTATTGGTTTAAATGATAAGCATTCTTTTTCTCATAAGGGATATGAAAAAATAGCATTGAGCCAAACATCTCGTAAATGCAAATATAAGATCGAATGTAAAGCAGGATTAACCGTTGAATTTGGGATTGTCAATCTCATGCAAATTCATAGAGTCGAATAGGTGGCAGAACCAAGATCGTAAATCAAGGGAGTTAGGTGAGATCGATATTTGTAGGAAGGAGGAGGAGAGGGAGGTACAGGAGATCAATGCGAAGCAGAAGACCAGACAAAGAATGCTAGATGACGCGACGGCTTGATGGAGAAGATGAAGATTGCTAGACGAAGCGATGTTCTCCATCGAGCCGCCACGAACGGGCTACTTGCGGATCGATGGGGATCGGTGTCAAGGCAACTCTGGCCGGTGGCTAGGGTTTCATTTTAAAAAAGAGCAGTAGGAGGGCAGTAGAGTGTAATATTGAATATTATACATAAATAATAATTAATTAAAAATATTGAATATTATACATCCCACACGAAGCTGGATCCGTTTTTGCGTAGGATTTATTAAAACAATATTTTCATAAGAACAAGCATATAATATTGGCATTTGTTTGCCCATCTCCATCCTTCGAAATTTTGCGCATCCAGTTTCATTTACTACTAGTCCGATTGGTCTTAATGAAGCCTTTCTTCTCTATCCGCGACAGTAATTTTTCTACAATTATTACTAGAATTTCAGTATTTGCAATTTTTTTTTTTTGCTCCTATTGCACTAGTTATTTTTGTGAGTCTATAGATATTTTAGTTGCTCCTTTTGTTTTAACTAATTAATTCTCTCGTTAATTATTTGAGAAATTTTTTTAGCTTTCTTTTTTTACTGAAGCCACTTAATCATTTTCATATTTGAAAATGGTTATTCATCATTACTATGCTAACTTCACTGTACAATAAAAATAATATGACTTCTTGATATAGATAGGATATAGATAATGCGAATCTCAAGCTACCAATATATGGATATCAGTTGATGAAGATGCAAAGAGATTTTAATGTACTAAGTTGATCTAAACTGTTGTATGACGTTTTAATCAAAAAAAAAATGTTGTATCATATAAATAACATAACCTAATTCGATGGCTAAGAAATTAGATATATTAATGCTTTATGAAAACCAATGAGCTCATGCATCCCAGATACGAATTATGTCAAGTTCTGAAAAAAGACACTATGCACATAAATATTGTTACTGAATGCATGCTCAATGGAATTTTAGAAATAATTAAATAAACATTATGATCAAAACTCCATTAGTAGATATGAAACTTTGGACCAATAAAATTAGGAAATGGTAGATAATTCCAAATCTGAAAAGCAATTACGGCATTTGGAGCTACAATTTACTGCTTAGATTATGTACTAGAAACCAAATAGGAGAAGGGGTCCATTAAGGTTAATGTAGATGCTTCGGTTCATACATCTCTTGATTTTTTTGGGGTGGGCGTTATTATTCGGGATTACTATGGGGTTGCTATTGCAGCAGCCTCAAAGAGACTTCCTAGTCGTTTTGCTCCCATTTAGCAGAGTGTATGGCAATCAAAGTTGGAACTGAACTAGTTAAAGAGTGCAACTTAAAGAAATTGGAGCATTGAATCGAATACGGTAAATATTATCAATACTATTACTAATTCCGCACCACTTGCTCTTGAAGCCCATATCATAGAAGACGTCAAAGAAGGGATGCTCATGACTTTTTGTAGCTCTGTCAACCATTGTTCTCGAAGTGCAAATAAGGTTGCTCATTCTCTAGCCCAATTTGCTATTGATAGTAAAGAAAATTTTATTTGGAAGGAAGTCATGCCAATGTTTTTTGGTCCTTTAATTAATTTGTAATGACTACCTCTTTTGTAATTGTTGATGCTTAATGAAATATTAGTTCAAAAAAAAAAAAAACCAAATAGGAGAAATTTGGAGATAATTTTTGGATTATAACTGAGCAAAGAATAGCAAAAGTAAACTTAGAAGTTAGAAATTTAACTAAAAAAATAAAGTATCCAAATAAATTAGGAGTAAAAGAAGAGAACTCAGGAATAAAAGGAACTTAAAGGCTCTGACAAGTGGTTATTTAGTCATAACTACAATTTTAGTTTTTTTAAAAATTATTTTACTTCTCCTACTAAATAATAGTTCATTTCGTATTTAATATAATTCTCATTAAATCAATCAGCTTTATTTCACATTACATATATTTTTTAAAAAAATTATAATTTTTTTCAAATTATATATTTTTCTAAACCAAACAGGGCAAAAAATCTTAAAATTAGAAGAACCTCCAATCAATAATTCAAGAATTGTAGTTCCTCTACAGCCTTTGGGTCAAAACTGTGGCCACCTACAAAGCTTCGACGGGAAGAACGAAACCACTCTTCTTCTCAACATTGCAATGAAAATCATCCAGAGGGACCTTCACAAAATATTGATGGCTAACTATTATAGACGAGAGCATTGGTTCCTCCATTGTGATTATAATATAATCATGTATTTTGATGTTTATCATTATATTTAAGTTATTAGTGAACTAATCTCTTTATTAAGTTTTATTACTAATTTGATACTCTATATTATGATTAAAGTAAAAAAGTCTGAAAGTGAAATCATGCTTAACTTCTGAGGTGATGGAGTGATTAAGATTGATTAACAAGTCTTCAAGATGAAGAAATTTAATTGAAGATTTTTTATTTATTTATTATTATAATATATGTAGAATTATTAAAAAAATACCCTCAGAAAAATTGTGGAAAAGTTCACTAAAATTTTTAAAATATGTGGAGTAATTTTGATGATATGATTACAAAATTTTGGGTTGATTTAATTCCCATTTAAATTACTTAAATTAGTTATGTCAATTAATTTGGCAAAATACATAAAATTCTTATAAAAATCATCAAAACTGCCCAATATTGGTAGAAGTTAAGGAGAACTATGCTACAAAATTTAGGCTTAATTGGTTCTCTAATTGATGTAAAATCAGTGAAAAATAGATTGAAAAATTGATCGATTAGAGAAGTTTGAGTCGTATAATTTTGACGATTTAATTGACCTATTAAACAAAGTTAGATGCTGCTCAAATTTGTTGATTATGATCATCTGACTAATATTTTCAAAAGTACTAAAGAAATTTTGAAATCAGTCTATTTAATTACACAATAATTTAGCTACTAATTAAGGGGGCGTTTGGTTCGTTGTTATCTTAGTGTTATGTTATGTAATATGGATGTCATGACATCTAGATGTCATTTTTTGACTAATAATTTTATAATCTTATAAAAAATTATTTATAGATATCATTAAACTAAACAATTACTTTCTCTAAATAACATAACATAACGTCAAGATAACATTGAACCAAACGCCCCCTAAGTTCAATTAGCAAGAATCTATGAAATTGAATCATCCAAATTAGTAGAAATCTAATTCACTATATTGAAAAATCTGTTATAATTTCAAGGGACATTTACGTGGTAGACACAGAAATTAGGCTAATTTACGAATTTCACTATAAATCTCAAAATATTATAGATATCCTATCTAAAACAGCTATTTTTTCATTTTTCACATTCTGCAGTAAATTCTATCAGAAAATTTAACCATAGTTAAATCTCAGAAAGATCTGATACCCGCTCGCGATGCCTGCATAAGAAGAAGATGGTCTCTGCATAGGAGGGAGAGGAGTGGTACTGTGATTCATGGCTGCAAATTTCAAGGCTGAGATTGAGAAGAGGTGGTCTCTCCATGGAACCACGGCTTTGGTCACCGGCGGCACCAAGGGCATAGGGTGCACCTTTCCTCTTCTTTGATCACTTCTCCTTCTCCACTAATATAGATTATAGAGCTAGCTTTGGCTTCCCATATATTTTTTTAGGTTCAAATTAGAGGATTTTTTGTTTTGTTGATTTAAGCTTCAGATTAGGGGATTGTTTCACCTACATCTGTAACTATGTATCAGACACATTGGTCGTAGATCTTAATAGTACTTAATCTTGGCTCTAAGTAATATGCGTTGCATACGTTTTATCACTTTAGGCAAAACTTTCAAAATTAGGTTTTAAAAAAAAAAGATAAGAATAAAAGTGAGTTTTAGATATAAAAGAATGAGAATTATCCTTCTAGAAATCACTTAGAAAAGGTGAAGAAGAAGGTGGTTGATCAATTACGTCATTGTCTGTATAGTGAATATTGTTGCGTGGAGGGGCTAAATAACGCAGGTGAGATATATGGAGACAAAGAACTGAAAAAGCGTCAAACAGTCCTCTCATATTACAACACGTGAGGTTCCGAAAAAAATCTCCCAACCACCATAAATATAACTATCTATAAAGGAGAGAGAGCAGATAGTTAAAGGTGGATTAAGTAAACTTTATTAATGCTAGATGACCCCATGGTAAGAACAGTTATGCAGCCGCCTATGCTTATAATCATATTATGATGATCTCCTCTTCTTAGCCCATGCTCCAGAGGTCATACAATAAAAGGATGACCTAAGATATGGCTGATGGTTGTGTTCGGACTAGAGACCTACTTAGATACTCTATTTGATTGATACTATTTAGCCAATCATTTGTTATTTTACTCTGGGACTCAATTCGACTAAACCCTTTTGAATTATGCCATTCGAGAGTCAGTAGATAAATTAGCCTTAAAACATCACATATCGGGTCGCTCTTACGTGGTACATTTTTCTCCCAACATACGGTACCCTCATTTGAGATGAATAACCATATTGTTAATGTGTTTTGGTGCCTGATGTTCTTATCTCCATTTTGATAGTTGATGTTATAACAATATCATTAACAGGAAAGCAATTGTGGAAGAGCTGGCTGGACTAGGGGCGAAGGTTCATACATGTGCTCGGAACGAAGCAGATGTCGAGAAATGCTTGCAAGAATGGAAGAGCTTGAATCTAACAGTTACTGGCTCAGTCTGCGATTTATCTTCCAGAGAACAAAGAGAGAATCTAATACATCATATCACTTCATTGTTTCAAGGAAAACTTGACATACTCGTAAGTACTTTAAATAGTAATGTAATTGTAATTCATTAGTTAATTGAAGTCTATTTATAAATATAATTTGCAGATCAATAATACTGGAACATCGAGGTATAAGAACGCTTTAGATTTTACAGCAGAAGATTACTCGTTTATTATGTCGACTAATTTGGAGTCAGCTTTTCACTTGAGTCAACTCGTTCACCCTCTTCTTAAGGCTTCCGGGTCTGGCAGCATTGTTTTCATCTCCTCTGTCGCAGGGCTGATAGCCTTTCCAATTATGACCGTTTATGCTATTACTAAAGGTAATTAATTAGTATATAATTAATTGCTAATTATAATTAATTAATCAATGTTTAATTAAATTATTAAACTATCAGGAGGAATGAACCAGCTTACACGAAACTTGGCAATGGAGTGGGCCAAAGACAACATTCGAGCTAATGCAATCGCCCCAGGGCCGATTTCTACTCGTATGGCAGAATTGGTAATCAAGCATGAATCAATATCAGAAAATTGTTAAAAAAATTGGCCCAAATCAATTAAAAATAACACAAAATATTAATATTTAATTTGTAGAGATCTTAAGCTAGCCAAACTACGTGGGATCTTGAGTTTAAAATTTTCTATTTATTACCTAAGGAATATATTAATATAAGTTGTACAATCATAAACAACAAAACATCAAATAGGATAAACATTAATTTAATCTCAAGAACTAGTAGATGTCAAGCAATATGTTCTAGATCTGTCATAAATTAAGGTTCAATTATATGCATTTTTTCTCCTTATGCTCGTTTGGTTGAATTTTTTTTTTAACTCAATACAAATTTCAATTATAAAGATCAAATTAATTTTACATTCAACACAAATACGAACATTAAAATTAGATTTATTTCTTATTTTACACACTTCTTAATATTAAACTAATTTTTTTTTTTCATTAAATTTGTAAAATAAAATATTTTTTTTCTCATGTCTAAAATTTAATCCTCAAACCAAACAAAACTATAATTGTGAAGTGACACATGCAGCTCTTCGAATCAAAGAATGATTTGACGATAGAGGCCATAGGAATTCCGATGGCACGCATCGGAGAACCGGTGGAGGTAGCAGCACTAGCCGCATTTCTATGCATGCCTAGCGCTTCTTATATAACAGGTCAGGTGATCGCTACGGATGGTGGAATGTCCACATCTAAGTAATTCATGTATTTTATAACAGTACTTATAATAAATAAATGTTCTTGGTAGTTAAAGTACTTATAATAAATAATTTATATGATATAATTATTTATGACCATAAATTATGTTATGTCATGTACAAGATAATTTGTTTAGTATTGTATTTTAATAAGAGTTATTTTAGAAAATTGGCAATCTCTTGTGAATGTGATTGGCTCATCTCAAGTTAATTCATAAGCATATAATTGTATACTATTTAAATCAAGCAGGTTAAGTGTATATATAAATAGTTCCCATATTTGGCCCGATATCATTCATCAATTGTCAAGTTTAATGAATTTTGATAACAAATAAACTAGCCAGGTTGACATATATATTTCAGATTGTTAATATTTATGAACAGTTTATATGAAACTGTAAATTATATGCTTAATTATAAGTTTTCATATGAGATTTACTTAAAACTTGGTTGAATATTTTTAATATTCTAAAGTATTTATAGATTGTTTTATATTATTTTTTAAGTGATTAAAGATTTCCTCATTTCCTGATTAATCAAGCTTAAAGTGTCATACAAAAATTTTCTAACCAATAATCAACTTGTTACAAGTTTTTAAAAAATATTCTTGTTTTTATTCCAATTTGAGCGAGTGTGAGAAGAGGGAAAAGGAATATTACATTAAAGAAATATTAGTGTTATTATTATTGAATGTTTGAAGAAAGAAATATTAGTGTTAGGGGCATTAATATTAATGTTAAATCTAATTGAGACGTAGTCATTGATTCCTCAATGAAATCTTCTACTTAAGGGGAGGGCCGTGTCTGTCGATTCTCTGCTGAAATTTTCATAATATAATGGAAGAAAAGTCTTAAAACAAAATCTAATCAAATGACTTTGAGCTACCACATGATTAATCCCTAATCACTAGTATATTGGGCAGTTGGACTTAATTTGTATCCGAAAATATTATTGTGCTAGTAATCAAAATATTAGTCCCATAAAAAAAAATAATCATAATATTAGATCCTCTAATTCAGAGAAAGAACAAGCTCAATCACTATGAATCACATAAATTTAGTATTCTTATAGTTATATTAATGTTTTATTATCGTTATTTTTTATATTTATTTAATACAATTAATTTGGTTAACTATATATACATCTAGTAACTTGAGGTTTTCTTATTATATTCTATTGAAATTTATAAAATTATAGATTTTACATAATTTTTAGATAATATTACACTGTACTTCAATTTTTGAGCCCTAACACTATAACTTATAATTCAAAATATTAAATCTTGTATCCTAAATTATTTTAATATTAAAAATTAATCCCTTAAATTCTCAACCTTAAACTTTGCAATGTATTCTAAATATCATTTTTTTTTTATAGATAACTACATATAAAATTCACTTTAAAATTAATCTAATAAGACATAAGTTTTTATTATAAACTTGTAAATCATATACAATATAATAGGATCAATAAAAATATATTAATAATTTAATTCATAAATATTTTTCAAAATGCTATTTAAAATATATAATTTTATAAAATTTACGTGTGATATTCGTAATATTTTATCTTTAAGTACTAGGAGAGAAGTATAACTTAAAAAAAATATGAAGAAACTATAAGAGTTATAAAGCACAGAAAAAGTAGAAGTCATTTAAATTGTAGTTCTAAAATAGTAATAATGAATTAATCGCGAAAATACTATCATCGAAAATATCCTCTAACGTTTATAAGTACTTGTAATGATCGAGCTCATGAAAGAAAAAAAAGTTCTAACTTATTAGTCTACTCGAATCATAAAAGAAAAAAAAGTTCTAACTTATTAGTCTACTCGAATTATTGTGTTTCATCCTTAGTGAAATTTCTCCAGTTATCACCATAATTTCTTGTTTAGTTCACATCACCAGCACCGTCTTAGGTCTCGTTTGGTTCGAAATATTATTTTTACCAAACATAAATTTTAACTATAAAAATTAATTTTATTTCACATCCAACATAAATATAAAATTAAAATTAAAAATATTTCATATTTTACACATATTTTAATATTAAAATAATATTTTTTATTAAATTAAAAAAAATAAAAATTCTTCTAAAAAAATTCGAACCAAAACAGGACCAATNTAAAATAATTAAAATAATTTATTTATTATTATTATTATTATTATTTAAACTAGTACTATTTTGATCCTGTTTGGTCCTGTTTTGATCCTCGCGCCAAACAGGGTGTTTAGCCTCATGGAATCCGTCGTGGTCCTCCTCAGAATATAAAAATATTTATGGTAAATTGCATCCGAGCGCTTGAGTTTTAAAGAGTTTACTGCAAAATATCCCCAAAATTTAAAAAATCTCAAATTTGACCTTGATATTACTTAGTTGTAAGCACGTTCAATATTAAATTTTTTATATAATTTTAAATATATTTTAAATAATTTATGTATGTATATTGAATATCTTTCAGCCTATTAATACTAATTTCACTTCAATAAAAAAATAATTTAATAATAATTTTGCTAAAATTTAATTTTTTTGATAGTATACTAACAATAATTTAGTAGCAAATTATAAATTTAAATTCATCCATATATTAATTTTTTTATTTTTCTAATTTTTAAATTTTTTATTAGTATAATAGAAAAATAAATTTAAAAATTATAAGAACCAAAGACATAATTTATTAATTGACAATAAAATTTAATATTTATTATGTTGAAATTTAAATTAATTAAATAATCCAAATAAACTCGAGAATGAACTTTATTTGAGTTTAATTTAATTTATTTATATTTTAATCAGTTTAACTTATTAAATATTCTTTTTATTTTATCAAATATTAATTAGTTTAAATTGTTAAATATTTATAAGTTATTTAAATTATTTTTAATGCAATATAGTTCTCTTTGTATTCGTTTCAAAGCGAAATACGGAGATATTGTTACATATTTTATAATCAATTTTAATTATTATTATGTTATTATATTATATTTTAATAATTATATTATATTATAGTTCTCATTATTTATTACTATTTTTTTAATTGAAAAAAAGGAACAGACCACTTATATAATCAAAAAAATTTATTCGTGTTTATTAATTTTGGAGGGAATGTAACTATGTTACTACATATTTTTATAATTAATTATAATTATTGCATTATTGATTAAAGTGATTTTGCTCGATGAACATTGATTAAAGTGATTAAGAAAAAAAATAGCTATTTTTTAAAATAATAAATTTAAAGAAATAGTATTGTGCAGAAATACTAAATTATATATCATATTTGTATAATATATTTTACACTTTATATTATTCAAATTGTATCTCATGATTTATAAGAAATATCCACATATTTTTATAATGTTATAAGAAATAATCAAATTATAATAATAATATTGATTTTTTTACTGTAATAAACTTATCTTATTATTTTATTTTTTTACATTTAAGAAAAAAGATTTGATTTAAAAATAAATAATTTGGACCCATTAATAAAGAAGGGACAATAGGGAGTTCAATATGCAATTACATCGAATTTTTCAATTTAAATAACAAGAAGAGCGGTAGAGTGGCGGCGCTGCTAGGCTGCTAGCTGCGGCACCTGAAAGTAGGGGTGGCAATATATGACCCGACCCGTGAACCCGACCCGAACCCGACCCGCAAATTTCGGGTATGGGTCATGAATTTTGACCCATTTATTAAACGAGTTGGGTTCGGGTTGGGCATAATCGGGTCGGGTTGGGTTCGGGTTGGGCATAATCGGGTCGGGTAGGGTTAGGGTTGGGCATTTATCAAAAAATACTCTATAAATGGGTCGGGTCGACCCGCCAACCCGACCCATTTATTAATCGGGTCGGGTTCGAGTCATGAATTTTGACCCATTTAATAAATGAGGTGGGTTCGGATTGAGGCTATTCGGGTCGGGTCGAATTTGAGTTCGACCCGAACCCGACCCGCCGACCCATTTTGCCTCCCTAGCTGAAAGCCTATCCTCATCTGTTATTTATTTTTTTAGGAACAATTACCATTGAGTCTTCTAACTTTTATATACTTATACATAGATCTAATAA
Organism: Apostasia ramifera; assembly: GCA_019297695.1. Lineage (NCBI taxonomy): Eukaryota > Viridiplantae > Streptophyta > Magnoliopsida > Asparagales > Orchidaceae > Apostasia > Apostasia ramifera. The sequence continues at coordinate 752 of JAEMOT010003029.1, read as the reverse complement.
TATTTATTTTAAATTCAAATGTATTCATTTTGGATCCAAATGAACTCATAATTTTAAATCTCAAATTAAATTCTAGATATCATAATTCTCCCACCTTTAGAAATTTTATCCCCGAAATTTATAAATTTACATAAATAATTTTACGAATTTTATTATATATTCAAACTGATTTGTAAGACGGTAAAAAATTTGAGACCAAAATATAATTATTATTATTTTTGTGAATTTTAAAATTTAAAACAATACAGGACAAAATATTTTTTTATATTAAAATCAAAATAGTTGGTAGCCGTCCAATATGCAGATGAACGACAGTAAAATATTTCAAAAAAAATACAAAAATTTTTTAGCTGCTCAAAGTCCAGCTTTTATATATAGTATAGATAAAAGCATTGTAGTCTTAAAATATAATAAAATTTAATTATTTATTTTAATTTTGAATAATTTATATATTTTAAATAATTACTATATATATCCTGTGTATTTTTTTTTTAAATTTAATACAAATATAAAATTAATTTTTCTTATTACTTGTTTTCTCTGCTTTAGGCAAAAAAAAAAAATCTTAATATTATTTATAGCATAACATTAAGAGAATTAAAAAAAAGAAATATTGAAAGAACTTTATCATTCATATTAAGTTTGAGGTAGCGCAAATTATTCCTGAATTATTATTTATAAATTTAAGCTTTTAGAATACATTTTTAGTAAATTGCCTATGAAGATTATAAATTGATCTTAAATTTTTAAAA
>JAEMOT010003024.1:0-31820 GCA_019297695.1 Apostasia ramifera | reverse complement strand
ATTCATAATTTTTAATAAAAAAATATTTTTATTTAAATTTAATTTTAATTTTATTAAATTAAATTTTACAAATAGACCCATATGCTTATTTTCCTGCCTACAGCGGACACTCGGCGTTCGTTGATTGGCCTCGAATCATGCTCATCCTAATTATAAATTTCTCGCGCCACATGCACGTAAGAATAAGGGTTTTTTTTTAAACAATAAAAAAATAAGGGTTTTTATTAAGAACAAAAAAATGGATAGGGTTTTTATAATAAAAAAAAAGTAACAGTTTTTTATTTTGTATCAATTTTGTGAATTTAGCAGAGCTTTTAAGTGTACCATATATTTTTTAAAATTAAAATAATATTTACACATTCTCAATAAATTAACTCAAATTTAAAATATAATTAAAATTTCTATACGATAATAATAACCCATCTTTTTAATTAAATTTAAAATTTGAGATCACTTGTGAAGCGGCAAAGTATTTTTTTAATTAATATATTTTTGACAGCATTTGAATGAACTTCGGTAATAAATTTTCAGTATAGCAAATGATTTTATCGACAAAAAAATATGCACAACAGATATTAATTGGAATGAGAGTGATCTTTATTTTCATTTAATCTTCATTTTAATATTTTTGAGCAACTAACGAATTTTTTACTCTTTTGTGATTTTTCTCTTGAAAAAATTTTCGAATTTAATAAATCTTTATCTTCTTATGATTTTTTACTTCGATCTTCAATTCAATGCACCAATAATTTTAATAATATGTGTAGAATATAAATAATTTTTTCCACCAGTATAACTATAAATTAGGCTCCCAAAAAAAAATTATGATTAATTGGTTAAGTTAAATGTGAAATTTATGGAACATCTGTTGATAAGAAAAAATTAGTAGATATGATTTTGAAATTAGCAGATTTGAGAAATAATTTATTAGTTTTTATAAATAACTAATATATTGAATTCTACTAAAATTTTTATGTGATAATGGGGATAAAAAAATTTGATTATGCATATATGATAATAATGCGATATAAGAACTTCTAATTAGCTTTAATATTTGGGATGATTTAGCTTTAAAATTGAGGTTAAATAGAACAAGGTCATAATTTCAGAAACAATTTTTTTGGGTTTACTTTTATATTCTCAAGAACATGACACGTTTCTATAAAGAAAAAGAAAATGACATGTAAATTTCAACCAAATTAAAAGGCATATTTGAAATGAAAAGATATAATTTGGTAGTCTACCATGGTCATAACTAGATTTTTTAAAAAAATAAAATAATTTATGTAATTTTTAATACATTAATTAATTTTATTTAATATTTTTACAATTAAATACTTTTATTTTTTATCATATATATATATATATATATCAAAAAAATTATATATTTTTCATAAAAAAAATTGAAAAAATGATCATGACCAACTTCAAATTGAAAAGTCCTAGTTTGATTTTTTAAAATTTTTATAAAATAGGAAAATTTATTTATTAATAGCATTACATGTTCAAATAAAATAAACGAAAAAGAGCATTTGGCCGAACTATTGATGTAATAGATGAAAGAAAAAAAAAATAATGGGAAAGAAATGTTATAGTTGCTAGAGTTGGGATACTAACAAATCACCATTACTATGTGAATGAACAATACGAAGCATTAGTAGGTCCAAATTATGAAAAAATTATTAGGTGCAGTCTCCTATCGTATTTTTTTCTCACACTCATAATAACAAAAAAATATTCTCACTCTTTTTTCTCACTATTTCATGTTATTTTTATTGTTTTATAAAATTATTTTTATATGACTATTTTACTTGATATCCATATATATATAATAAAGTCAAAAAAAAATTTATACAAGGTCAAAAATTATTAATACAAAATAAAAATCTTAATATAAAATATATTATTTTTTCTATGAATATTTTTCATATTTGTATTAATATTTTTCTTTATATATGTTGTTTTTGATTTTGTATAAGTACGTAAATCAAATTAAATAGTCATAAAAAATTATAAAATAATAAAAAAGACACAAATTGAGTGACGACTCAGTTGTCGATACTCAATCCCTCTTTTTCACTGGGCCGAATCACTAGCAACTGAGGTGTCGGAACGTAAAATTTAACCTCATATCAATTAAAACATCTCTTTCTTACCGCAGTTTGTGATAACTCACACCATATCTCGTGATCCATCTAGTGCAAGACCTGCCATCAAAAATAGCAGGAATTTATTAATACAAACTCAGTAGGTAAAAATAGTATCCCAATAATCACAATATAATGCAAATAATAAAAAATATTAAATATCAAATTAGAATGATATAAGTAAATCATGGAATGCTCAATAATATTTTACATAAATATAAAACACAAGCAGTCTCATATTAAAAATAATCATCATAAATCACATATCATTAAACTCACTTTATTTCGTTATAACACAATATTATTCTGTTTCGTGATGTGGATCTGTAATTTCATACCCTTTCACCTAGAAGCCTGACGAAAATTCTTTTAATTTATTATCCTTGACAGGAGCCGCCTTATATCAGAGATTCCATTTAAAGACATCATCCGGCGTACACTCCCTGCCCTCGTCAGAATAACACATAATAGATAACTTTCCGCTCTTGTCGGATCTTGGTATACAAATATTCAATAATACTATATCACCTCACAGATCAACAAATTCATCTCATTTCTATGTCCAAATCAAAGTATATACAACATAATATCACAATTTCTCATATTTTCAAAACATTAAATTATAATCACAACATAATAATAAATCAATATCAACTTAGAAAAAGAATTACCTACCAAAATTCGTAATTTTCTCCTAAGCTTCTCCTTTTCTTTCTCTTCCTTCTCCTCCTTCTTTCCTCTTCTCTTTCTTCCTTTTCTCTGTTTTTCCTTGCTTTCTTCTCTGTTCTCAGCAGTGACAGGCAAACGGAAATAAATCCCTTTGCTTTTTTTTTATTGAAATAATTAACTACATGCCACATAATTTAATTTTATTTATATCTTATCCATCCATTCTTAATTAATTATACTATACACATTCAAAATATTATAAAATCTTACATATATATATTTTAATTTATTTTCTATTATAATAAGTAATCGTAATTTTTCAATAACCTAACCATAGTTAGATTAAAAAAATCTGAGTCGCTCATCATATTATTTTAAGAATATTTAAATATATTTTGAATGAAAAATTTTAAAATTTTAATATTTAGATGGCGGTAAATCAGCACTTTAGCGTGATATTGAGGAAGAGAAAAATATTTAATATTAAAAGTAAAAATATAATTTTAATTATTTACTAACAGATTTTTTTTTTAAATAAGTTTTAATTAAGTTTTAATTCAAATGTGTATATATAAAATTTTATAATGTTTTGAATATGTATAGCATAATTAATTAAAAATGGATAAATAAAATATAAATAAAATTAAATTATGTGACATGTATTTATTTATTTATTTTTATTTTATTTTCCTCTGCCACACGGGCAGAGAGAGGAAAGGCAGGGGCGGCTGGCGGTGGCTGCTGCAGGCTGGCAGCCACATGCCAAAATTAATTATTTTTTTAATATATTACAATTTAATTTCTTTATTTTTATATTTATATAAATAAATCTAAAATTATTTATTGTAAATCTAAAATTATTTTTTTTAGATTTAAATCAGTTCTAATTTTTAAATGTACTAATCATCTAAATCAGTTCTAATTTTTAAATACATCAATTAAATTTTGGAATATTACAAATTAGCACAAAATAATATTTTCTCATTAATTGAGCAGGCTGACAACTTCCGCGCACTTGCATGGTGCAAGTTTATTGTGCATCAATTGAGTGATACGGCAGGAAAATCGCATTTAATAATTTTTCTAATGATTATAAGAGATTTTTTTTAAAAAAATTAGGATTTGCATGAAATTTCTTAAAAATTTGATTGTTATTGAACAGATAATATTAGCACAAGAGCTCTATTTTGAATGAATGAAGTGTTAGCACCAACTGTCGTTCAAAAAATTATCAAAAACTTGAAAGAAGCCGTGGCATCCATCCGTGGAGGGCCACATTTCAAAAATGATAATAAAAAAATTAATTAAATTGCATCTCAAGTGGCATCTAAATATTATTTATGTGATAATTTTATAATTTTAAGTAATATTATTTAAATGCATCGTCAAGCAAAATATTCAATTTTTTTGAATTAACATTAAACCAAACTCTGCTTTTAAGTTCTAAGCTCGAACTTGTCATTAGAGAAATCTAACGTTCAGGAAGAGCTGATTTCCTTGAAGAAATTTAATATTTGGTAAGAATTGATTTCTTTTACAAAGACTCGTAAGGACAACTTTGCCCTTTCAAATAGGTTGCCACGAATTCAATGAAATTAAAATTATAAGGTGATTTTTTTATTTTTTATTTTTGAAATTCGATTATAAGGTGATTTTCACAGAACTGTTTGGCTCTTACTCACCAATTCTTATTACGAACAATTACTTCATGCTACAACTGAATTTTTCAAAAAAATATTTATTCCTTTGAGTGTAATTCAGTAGCTACAAACGATTGTTCATCATCTTTAAGCATGTTGTGAAAGCGTGTGTCATCCTATCGATCTATGAAGAGAGAGAGTAATCTAATTTTATTAAAATTGCTAAAAATTATTTATAAATATAGATTATAAACAAACACACACATAATATATATATATATATATTTCACACTTGAGTAGTAATGTTGAGTTGAGTCATGCTAGGTTAAGTTGAATGGAGTTGAGTCGAGTCAAGTTGAGTCGTTTGAGTTGAATTAGGTTGAGCTTAGTTAGATTGAATTGAGTTGAGCTAAGTAATGCCAAATTGATTTAATTCGAGTTGAGTCGATAAATAAAATTGATTCGAGTTTAGTTGACGGAGCAGATGTCTGTGCAATTGGTCACCGTCATTTTAGGTATGAATTTGAAGGTGGCGTTCACGTAAAATTTTATAATTTTAAATTAGTTATTTAAACTCTACTAAGTTGAGTCGAGCCAAGTTGGCTAATTTGAGGCGAGCCAAAGTCTGTAGAGTCGAGCCGATTCATTGGAAGGGTCAAGTCTAATTGAGTCAATTCGTTGGTTGAGTACAATTTAGTAGAGTTTATCTGTTGGTCGAGTCGAGGTTTGGCAGAGTTGAGTCAAGTTGACTTCGCATTGTAGTCTCATCAAGTTGGGTCAAATTTGAACCGGCTCAAATTAAGTCAGGTTGAGTCAAGTGACTTGACTTGGCCGACTCGCTCAACTCAACTTGACTCAACCGAGTCGACTCGACTCAGCTCAACCTGACTCGGCTTATTCGACTGTGACAACTCGACTCTGCTTGACTCAACTCAGCTGACTTGACTCGAGTCAGGGCCTTCCTCGCCTCCCGTGGTGACGTCTCCGGCGCAAGGCTCGGCTCCGTGTTCGATCTGCCGCCTTCGGACGGAGAGGATGGCATGTCTCCACCTGCTAGAAGCAGCAAACCCGGCGAGAGATCCGGGTAATGGCTCAGCAGAAGCCGGAGTTTTAAACACTTTGAAAGAACATGGAGGAGACGAGAAATAATCAATACATAATCTTGAAAAGATGAAGACAGGGGAGGAGAGAAGAAAACACAGATATGTCATTGTTAAGAAGAAGAAGAAGAAGAAGAAGAAGAAGAAGAAGAAGAAGAAGAAGAAGAAGAAGGAGAAACAAACTTAGAGAGTTTGTAATGTGAGCGGTGGTTCTCCGGCCGGCGAGGCCGACTGAGCTGCTGCATGCTAGCTGGAGTAATGGAGAAGGAGACAGCGAGCAGTGTAAGAGCCAGGAAATGGGCTACGAATTTTGAGAAAAGGAAGAAGAGATCAAAGCAAGCCGAAGACTGCAATTTGAGATGCATGAACACATTTGTTTGGATTATGTTAGACTCAAAATCATTTCCAATTCGAGAAAAACTGTGCTAAAAAATTTCGAGTTCAAGCATACACTAACTCGGTCAAATTCGAATTATTTACATCCCTTCACATCATATTATTCAAGTTATACAATAGATTTATTTTTAACTTATATCGAATTTCGCAATAATTTCTTGCTTTGTGTGACGTTTTAACAACTCTTAAGTTTTTCTATCGAAAATTTTTGGTTAAATTACATCTTGATATCTTAGTTTGATAGTCTTTTTGTTATTGGTCTATAAATTTTAAATTATTTCAAGTCAATGCTAGAGTTCAATTTTTCATTTTATGATAATTTTGCTATAATGTGCAGTTGTCGGGATTCAAGTCTTAGATGAAAATTATGGAGAGTTGCGTTAGACAACCGACAGTCAACGTCAAACTTGTTAAATAAAAATGATATGAATCTTTTAATAAATTACGCTAAAATTAGGGTATTACTAGAAGCAACATGTATAGATGGTAAGAAATCATCAGAAATAATCTCACCCAAAGTGATAAAGACTTATCATTTGATAGAGCACAATAAAAATAAAAAAGTCACATAATCGATCTCACCAAATGTGATAAAGACTTGGTTGTTATTGTCGTTATTAGTAGTTCTTCCATCTTCTTGGATATTGTTTATGGTTCCTACACATGTATGAATAAATTTAGGAATATTTATAAATTATTATAAAGTTTTTTTATATAAAAAGAAAATTTTTTCTAGGCGCCAGAAAACATAAATAAAATGCCCCATCTATTTTCATTTATAGTTCAATTTTAAACATATTTTAGGACCTAAATTGTTCATATGTTTATTGTAACGACCTCGGCTTTTATCTCGGTCGTTACCCAATTTTTTTTTTATCCTCAAATAATTTTACTATATTTTAATATAAATATGTCCTTGATATACAATTACTACATTACACCATAAATAAATATAAAATCTTAAACACAAATAATCTAAAATAATCTTCTAATTGACTCTCACTCATGCCTCTTATGTTTATGCTAAACCTGTAAAAATACTATCAAAAATGGCGTCAGTCCACCAATAGGATTCAGTAGGAGATATCAACTAGCTATACGCTACATAAAATATTTAATAAGGTTTGATGAGCACAAATTTATTATTTTGGGATTTAAGAGGATTATTACATACATATACAGTAATATTCATGAACTTATATCAAATGAATAAATAGCATGATAGCAATGATTATGATAATTATACATACTTAAATTATACAACAGAAGATATTAAATAAAAATTTATAACATGAGTACTATCAAATAAATGAACATGTATATCATGAGTTTCTTATGAACAATTAAATAGTGCATCTTCAGGATAGATAATAACTTAATACAATGTGAATACTAAACATAAACAAGTGCAACATGATCTGTCTAATAATTATAATATAAATATGATAACAGAACAAATATAAAAAAATATGATTAACGAGTAAGTTCTTTTTTAATTAATTTTATTTTATTTTTTTGGGCTCATGATTTCTCGTACTATGTCTCAGCTACCTTTTATATATTTAGGGATCGTCATCCCCTAGCCCCGTAGGCTATGACCCATAATGGCTAAAATATGAGATCCTCAATCAGTTTTGAGAGCTTTCACCCCTAGCCCAAAATGACAATGGACGCCGTCGCGCCTATATATCATATGCTCGACCTAAGGTAGGTGCGTAATCCCACAGAAATCATATTTATCTTTTAATCCATTGTCGTCTTTAAAATCTTAATTATAAATTTAGTCACATAGCAAGTCCATACACTTTCCTAAATATCATATTATATCTTTGAATGTAACGATAAGTTCATACACTTGTCCTCCCGTAGGTGTCACAAACACAAGTCAATATATTCACATCGAATTTGACGACAAGTCCGCACACTTATTCTCCCGTAGGTGTCACAGTCGTAAGTAAATATATTCACATCGAATATAACGACAAGTCCGTACACTTGCCCTCCCGTAGGTCAACCACAAGTCAATATATTCTCATCAAATGTAACGATAAGTCTGTATACTTGTCCTCTCGTAGGTGTCACAGTCGCGAGTCAATATATTCACAGCAAATGTGATGACAAGTCCGTACACTTGTCCTCTCATAGGTATCACAATCAATGAAAAGAGGCATATCATTATATTACATATTTATCTCTTTATTGAATAAATAAACAGAGCTAGCAATTAATTCATAATAATTTACATGCATTATATATTATCTAACTTTCACAATCCACCTTGTACATTATAATCTCGATAATTTAATTTTAAGTCATCTCTTCTATTTGACTCAAATTTCTATAATAATCAGTAATCACCAACAAAAGTAATTATAACTTTACTAATGACACCGGAATCATACTTTTTATTCAGAATTAATCAAACGTTTCTTCACAAAAGTTGTAGGTACCTTCAAGATCTAACTTATTCATTTTCATCAAAATCCGAGATCATTTAGTACCCCACACTAATACTACAATGCTCAGATCCGAAACAAAAATATTCCAGCAATATATAATCGTGCGTATATCTAAATAAATTTCTCTAATAAAATAATTTAAACCCACAAACGAAATTTACAGTCATAAATATGAAGAAAATACCAGCAATGCAATAAAATAAAATTTTATAAATAATTAAATAATAAATTTATTCAATCCTTGTCAAATTATGCGAATTCTTATCTTTGATTAATTTAAATCTTAATAGTTAGAGAGATCTCCTACCTCAAGGAATCATGAAAATATCTCCTTTTTCTTCCTCTTATTCTTCTCGCCTTTTCATCCGAATCTTTGAAATTCTTCTTCTATAGTTGCCGAATTGGTAGAGAAAGTTTATGATGCCTCGGATCTCTAATTCTCCCTTTTCTCCTTTCTCACCCTCTCCTCTCTCTTTTCTTTTTCTCTCTCTCCTTTTCTCATTTTCGGCCAAGGAGGGGGCTAGGGCCGGCAGTTATAAATCAGGGATGAATCGATGTGTGAGAGAAGAGAAACATTATTTTCTCTAATAACTCAATCTAAAGATAAATCTAATATTTCTTCCAACGCTAAAATTAAGGGATAATTAAATCTCATAAATTTAAAATTTAAATAATGATAACAAATCATCTTTTAACCCATAACTATATCTCCAATTTTGATAAATATCCTCATCATAATTTCAAATCAATAAATATTCAAATAAATTATGATATTTTAAATAAATTTAAATTTAAATCAAGAAAATAATTTTCTAATATTTCTCTTAATATTTTCAAATAAATACTAGATCTTACAAAAATTATTTCTAGATCTAATATTTCTTTTATCACTCTTTCTATATCATTTTTGGAGATCAAATAAATCAAAGGTATCACCCAAAATTTCTTTTATATTTTCTGTACCAAAATACCGTAAATATCATTTATCACTCAAATTTGTACATACAATTCTAATTTATAATACATCAAAATCTAAATTTTCGGAATGTTACATCTTCATTCTTCGTTCACCCTCTCTGTTGCTTACCGCCTTCGTGTTTTTTTTAAATTGTTTTTATTTTTGTTAAAAACTCTGTTAAGGTTCATGACTGATTAGATTCTGAATAACTAATTTGAATCAGCGAAAGATCGGCCAGCCCACTCAACCGAGTCGATTGTGATGAGTAAGTCAAGTTGAGTCAATTGAGTTGAGTCGAGACAACCGAGTTCAGTTGATTGAGTCCATCTAGTCAAGTTGAGTCAATTTAGAGTCGTGTCAAGTCACGTCAATTAACTCAAGTTGAACGTATTGAATAGAGTCAAGTTGGGTCAACCGAGTCAACTAGACTGAGTTGAGACAAGTTGAGTCAACCAAATCTACTGAAATGAGTCAAGTCTATCTGAGTTAACTGAGTATTGAGTCAGGAAAGCGAGTCAATTGAGTCGAGTCAGCCAATTGAGTTAAGAGAAGTGAGTCAATTGAGTCAAGCGAGTCAAATCAACAACCTAGTCAATTGAGTAGAGCCAATCAAGTTGAGTCGAGTTGAGTTGAGTAGAGCCAACTGAGCCAACTTGAGTCAAGTCGACTCGTCTCAACCGTGAGTCAAGGAAAATGAGTAAACAGAGTCCACTCGAGTCGACTCAACCAAGTCAAGTAAACCAATTGAGTCAACACAACCGAGTTGAGTCGAGTGTGATTGAGTCGACTCAATTAAATCGAGTTAACTCAATCGAGTCAAGGTACCGAATCGAGCTGATTTAGCCGAGTCAAGGTGAGCGAGTCGAGCCCAATCGAGTCTAACGGAGTAGAGTCCTATCCAATCCAGTCAAGTGAGTCGAGTTGACCGAGCTGAGTCCATCTTGCTAAATCTAGTTGGTCGAGTTGTGATAGTGATTCGAGTCTAGTCGAGTGAGTCAGTTGACTCAAGTTGTAGATCAAACTCAAAAACCAAAAATTGGAAAAATTTCATCAAATTCACTGTATAACTCAATACAATATATATAAATCTAGATCTGAGTCAAGTTCGACCTGACACAAATCTGATCCATGGATAGACTTAATTCTCATTACTACAAATTGGATCATATATCATGGGTAGATATCTTTTTTGTCAAGCATCAAAATTTTGAAGGAAAAACTCAGGCAAATTGGAGAAATTTCATCATGAAGATAATATAATAATCGAGGTCATCTTCAAAGTAAAGAGACTCACAATATGGAAATATGGGTTAAAAATGGATTTCAAGCATGACAAGCAATTTGCCTGGTCGTAGAAAAGCCAAATCCACCATAAATACATATTATGATACATCTCAATAGCAAAAGTGGGATACAGTAGCACATTCCAGGTCAATCCCAATTTCCCTTTAAAACTGATAGATCCCCAACCCGTTGACCCATCCAATACAAAATCAGGTCAGTTTGGTCTTTGAACACAGAAACCATCATAAGCATTAATCATCTGAGGAACAACATTCTACTTAATGCTGCAGCAATACACTTATCATGTCGTCAAATACGTTGGAGCTGCAGTTGCAGAAGCCTAGAATATGCCCCTTCAGGCCGTGCCACGAGCTCGGAAGGGCTCCCGAGCTCAACAACCCGCCCATCTTGTACCACCCCAATGCAGTCGACACCCCGGATTGTTGAAAGGCGATGAGCGACCAGCACTGTCGTCCGACCTCTCATCAGCCTATTCAGGGCCTCTTGAAGCACGCATTCAGATTCAGCATCGAGCGCACTTGTTGCCTCATCGAGAAGCAAGATAGCGGGTTCCTTGAGCACAGCCCTCGCAATTGCTATCCTCTGTTTCTGTCCCCCGGAGAGCTGCATGCCCCTCTCGCCAACATGTGTCTTGTACCCTTGGGGAAGCTCGCTCACAAAACCATGAACATGTGCAGCTCGGGCAGCTGCTATAACTTCTTCTTCTGTCACATTATCCTTTCCATATGCTATGTTGTCGAAGATGCTCCCAGCAAAGAGAACTGGTTCCTGCTGCACAAGCCCAATCTTTTGCCTGAGAGACTTCAAGTGTAACCGACGAATGTCCCTGCTATCAATCAAGACCTTTCCTGCAATGGGGTCGTAAAACCGTTCTATCAGGGAAATAACAGAGCTCTTGCCGGAGCCACTCGCCCCAACAAGCGCCTGACTTTGGCCAGCCCGAATCCGGAGATTGAAATCCTTGAAGATGGTAATCTCTGGTCTTGATGGATAGGCGAAGTCGACATGTCGGAGCTCAATTTCTCCACGAATCGAATCCACAACCTCAGCTTCAGGGTCATCAGCATCTATGTGCGTTCTGCGGTTGAGGATAGAAAAGACTGAACGGATTGATTCACCACCACGGACTATCTCAGGAGCGAGACTTACGGTCTCAGCCACAGAGTTGGCTGTCACAACAAGGACGACAAAGACTTTGATTACACGGGAGAAAGTGGAAGCTCCTGATCGCACGAGGTGGGCACCATACCAAAGGATGAGAGCCTCAGAGCCATAGAGTGCAAGCTGAGAAAGACCAAACAGAAACCCAGAGGTCTGGCTCCGGCCAAGACTCCGTTTCTGGGGAACACGAAGTTCCTGCCTGAAGAGCATCAAGATCTTGTCTTGAGCGTTGAAAGCTGCAACAGTGCGGATGTTGCTCACACCTTCCCCAGCAATCATGCTTGTCTTTGCATGCGCCTTGGCAGTGTCACCAGCAAATCCCTTCAAGGAGAGTTGCTGATAGAAATATTTTCAAAGGGTCAGAGAAAATGCCAGAGGAACTGTCAGAAAAAATAACTTAAAATTTAATAAGGTTAAGAGCAAATTACTACAGTCTACCTATATCCACATTTTTATAATATTTCGCTTAAGTCCCTAACTCTTTCGAAATCCTTCATTTAGATCACTAGAATTTAAACAAAAGACCTAAAAGTAAAGCAAAATAGGAACCTAATAGTTCCCTATAATTTTAATTAGAAACCTAAGTGAGATTTCAAAAACAATAAACCAAAGTATAATTATAGGTAAAATGTAGGAGCCTATTAGTAATATTCCCTAAGGTTAATATCAGAACAGTTTAAGTTTATCAAGGGAAACAGGATAGCATCATAAAAAATCTCATATATACATGACATTCTTTTCATAACATAGTGGACTTCAGTAAATAGAGAATTAGAGATTCAAGAAACAGTGGTTCAAGAGCTTGTGGGAAATAGGCTTTTCAGAAAGGAACGAGAGATTCTCTTTTGTGGACGAATGTACCTCATTCTTATTAAACTTCTTTTTGGATGAAATACTGATTTCATTCACTAGATGCTTGCCTTCTATCTCAACTTCTTCCCTAAGTTTTCATTCTCACATTCAAGGCATAAAGGTTTGATAAACGATGAAAAATGGTATATAGGGCATGAGCCTACAGAAATTTATTATTGTGTTGCACAGAGACAGCTGTGTACAAAGTCCAAAGAACCTCAAAGGATACAACTATGAGAGCAAAATGGCAGAGCTATCCCTCGTCAGAAAAGAAAATAAAGGAAATTCAGCAGGTGCAGCGGTGTCTGTGCAACACAATAATAAATTTCTGTTGGCTAACTGAGAAATGTTTACAAGAACTCGTTTGTAGATGCAAGCAGTCACCTATACAGATATGATCCATACTTCTAAGAGAAAGATGACCAGATTCTAACATATTGATATACACTTTCAAGGGCATAATTAGATCCTCACAACTATCTTATTAGGATAGAAAAAAAGATGATATCAAATAAAAAGAAAGAAAAAAAATGGAACACTTTCTCAAAAAGGAGATTTGAAGTAACTAGTAATATAAGTTTTTAGAAAAACCCTGGCTTCATAACCATTCCTCCCACATGTTTGATCTGTTTCAAGTGAAAGCAGTTGAGAAAGAACTTTGAGAGATTGCAAATTTGAATTTCCTTTCGATTTTCTGAGTTTTGAGCTATACATGTTCTAGTATTTTAGACAAATATTTGTGGACTACTTTTTCTTTCATAATGATTATATAGCTTGTGAGGTATGGAAAAATATATGTTAATTTGAATATTAAAATGACTTAAGATTTTAATGTTGGATGATGATCAGATGGTCCATTCGAAAGGCACCAATTTAAACTTTGGAGTCCCACAATAGGTTCAAATTTAAGAAAGCAAGTTTACAATAGCCTTTAGATAAGTTGGTTATTAGAGATTTGACGAGGCATAGGGCTAGAGGTCTCAAATTCAAACTTTAGAGTCCCCCAATTGCTTGGTACATAATTTCAAAAGATTTAGACCTATGTTGAACACATGTAGCAAAATAAATAAGCTTGCACATGAGAAGGTTCATAATGCAAAACATTTTTGAGCCATACCTACAACTTAAAGTTTTAGATCAATATGTTCAAGTTTATTAATATCAGAGATAAAAATGATTTATTGGATTCTATCACCTTTTTTTTATTGCAGATTCTATCACTATTAAAAAACTTGATTTCATGCTTTATTTGGTTTCCATATTATCAAGTGGTTAACCATCCATGGCCATCCACGATCAAAATTGTAAAAATGACTAGAAAAAAGGAAAAATCATTAAGTTGTAAATAAGAAGAGTAATGTACCTGTGCAAAGTTTGCAAGTACAATGAGAGGGAAGGTAGCAAGTATGACGAGTGCCACTCGCCATTCCACAACAAACCCAACAATAAAGGATGTGAGGAGAGAGGTCATGTTTTGAAGTATAACAGAGATCCTCTCTGCAATGGCAGACTTCACATCTGCTGCATCAGTAGCCAATCGAGCAGCTATTAGGCTGGAATTGTTTTCCTCCTCATCAAACCATCCCACTTCATTTCTTAGGATGGCTGCATGAATTATTGACGATTGAGCCTTATTAATCTCCATAAAGAAGGTAAAAAGAATGAAGCTATAAGGAAGTTCTACTTACCAGCAAGCATCATTCTCCTGACCCTAGTTGTGAGATTTTCCCCCATGATGCTGAAAAAGTAATGTTGAACCAGATAAGCAACAACAGCATAAAGCCCAGCTCCTATATAGATGAAGACATACTCCCTAGTCTTCCTCTCCATTGAGTTAGGATCTGTATAATAGAACACCTCGATCATATTGCTCATCACAATGGCAAATGTTGGACCAATGAACCCAGAGAGGATCGAACCACTAGCACCCAAGATGGCGTAAGGCCACTCAGGCGCATTTAACTTCAGAAGTTTGAAGAAATAGCCATCAGGAGCTGGATACTTCCGATCATTATCTGCATTAGAAACCATTTCTATACGGCCATCTGCTCCACTGCTGTACTGGTAGCTCAGATTTCTAAGACTTCCAGAACGCAGGCTGAGAGACTTGGTAGACAGAGAATGGCTCAATCGTGATGAGCGGGACCTCCGAGTTGATGGAGCACCAAAGTCCCTGTTCCTTGCCATCTCCTGGAACCTAATTAGGGAGGCATAAGCCCCTATGTTTCCCTTGGCCAGTAGTTCATCATGGGTTCCAGTTTCAACAACTTGGCCTTGTTGAATTACAGCTATTGTATCAACGTTTCTTATAGTGGAAAGACGATGTGCAACAACCACTGTTGTTCTACCAATCATGAGAAGGTCTAATGCTTCCTGAACGATGCTCTCAGAGCCAGCATCCAATGCACTGGTGGCTTCATCAAGGAGAAGGATCTTGGGGTTCTTTAACATCGCACGGGCAATTGCAATTCGCTGTTTCTGGCCACCAGACAGCTGGACGCCTCTTTCTCCTACCTGCATTGCATCACAACCGATCAAAAATAGCAGCAGGCAGAACTTCTGCAAAACATTGATGAAATGCTAAATTCAGTTAAATCAACCAAACTGATGCAAAGCAAAACAGAAGCACTTTCTTGATCTACAATACACACAGCATGAGCAATTTGAAATTCTCATAACTTGCTGCAACACCTTGCACACTAATAAAGCACTATAGGCCTACCATTAAGTGAAGCTCTCTATTTTTAGTTTAGTCATTAGTACAACTCCAAGGGCTTGTTTTGTGCCTACATCACTTTGGTCATATTAAAGACCAAAATAATTTATTCATTATAAAAAATAAAAAATAATATTATTATTAAATTAATTTTTATCACATCTTACACAATTTTCAACATAAAAAAAAAAATCTACTTTATTTAATATCTTACATCATTTTCAATAAATCAATCAACTTTATTTCAAGTCCGACGCAGTTTTTAATATAACTAACTTTATTTCCCATCACACACAAATCTTAAAGCCAATCCTTTTTATGACATGATCAAATTGGTCTTTCTACCAAATAAGCCCAAAGATCATGTAAATTGTTAAAAAGTTTTAAAAGGGAAAGTTGCCGACCTGGGTATTGTAGCCATTTGGAAGCAGTGAGATGAAACTATGAGCATTTGCTGAAGTTGCAGCAGCCTCTACTTCCACAACTGTTGCATCAGGTTTGCCATACAGTACGTTTTCAAGTATGGTAGTTGCAAACAAGGCCGGTTCTTGGTTGACCAAACCGATTTGGTCCCTTAACCATCTCAGCTGCAGAGTTCTTATATCAATATTATCCAGCAGAACCTGTCCTGCAATAGAAGTAAACGAAATAAAACCATTAGATAGTAAACAAAAGCTACGATGATGAGACAAAAGGAACAACACATTACCTTGATTGGGATCATAGAACCTTTCTATCAAAGCCACAACAGTACTCTTACCGGAGCCACTACCTCCAACAACAGCAGTGGTCTTCCCAGCAGGAAAGAAAAGAGAAAAATCCCTAAAGATCAGAACATCAGGGCGTGAAGGATAGCTGAACATGACATCTTTGAACTCTATGTTTCCGTGAACCTCATCCAAGCATTTTCCATCAGCAGGGTCTTGAATAATAGATGGTTTCTGCCTTACTATCTCCATAAGTTTGTAACCAGCAGCTTTTCCTTTACTGAATGCTCCAAGATTTGAAAACGATTGACCCAAGCTCCTGTATTGGAATTGAAACAACTTAGCAATAGCATAAAAGCAGAGATACCTTGGCAGCTTGATTCTTTTGTAAAACTTTAGAATAGCCAAAAGTCGATAAAAAATGAATTATAGTCAATTTGGGGTCTCAAATTAAGGTGCAGAAATAACATTAATTAATATGCAGAGCACTAGGAGAATTACGCTTCATGCACTGAGGTGGACTACACAAATCAACCAAACAAATATAGCAGAACGCCACAGTTTCATAAAAACAAATAATCCTGCTGAGAAGAAGATAACTGAACTGCACACCACTAAAATACTTCCTGATGCATGCTTAGCATAAAGAAATAGAAAAAAGTTGATGTTTCCTATTTGCTAAACGTATGCAAAAGGGGAACATTCATATACTAATAGCATGTATTAAGTAATCTGCATGACAAAGACTTACATTCCACCAACTATAGCAGAAAATATAGCTGTAAAAGCCTTTCCACCATCGGACTGGCCATTCCTGATAAAAACACCAGCATACCAAAACACCAGTGCCCATGACATGCAGGCGATGCCATATGTGCACCCAATTCCCAGGCCTTTTGCCATCCCTGCCTTGTAACCCAGTTTCAGAGTGTGCTGGATAGCGTCAGAGTATGAATTGAGAGACTTGCTCTCCCCAACGAAGGAATATACAGCTCTCACTTGAGCAATTGCCTATCAACCACCAGAAAAGACGTGAACCAAGCAAATTTCAGTCACAGTACAAGAGCAGATTCTTAAACATTGAAGAGGTACTCAACAAAACAATATTCAGGTAAATATTAAAGAATTCTTCAGTAGGATAATTTCTATGCAGGACCTTGGCTTCAGCCTCAAGAATATCTAAAAGTCTCAAGCAATATTAATGTGATTAAAATTAAGGAGTAAGTAAATAATGTAACAGACAATCATAGTCAAATTTGTGTAGGTGACTCAGTGAGTGAAGTGTACACTAAATAAACCACAAGAAACCCAAGCCCCTTCAGATAACCTCCCGCAAATGGTGTTCCAAGGAACATCATTTGAAGGCACTAAAAACATATTAACTGTGTATCCATCCTGTAAAAACAGTACTCAAAATATGAACCGCGTATCCATCCTTAAAAAAGCACCCTTGGAAGTTTGAGGAACAAAGCAATATCATTGCTGGTCAGGTTACTTGCTTGTTTTCGTTCATGGATGCACACAAACATGGCCATCAAAGCTGACTTTATTTGGTTGGAGCTAACATAACCCACTAAATTCCTCTAAAAATACTTCCATTAATATTTTATATTTATTTCACATCATACATAAATTTAAAATAATAAAAACTGAACTTTATTTCATATCCTATACAAATCTCAACTCTAAAGATTAATTCTATTTCACATCCTACACATACTTCAATTGAAAAAAAATCAACTACATTTCACTTCCAACACAATTCCAATAATAACTTTATTTCACATCACAACATTAAAATAATATCATTATATACACCACTAAAATCTCATTTTTTTTAAGTATTTGACACTAAAATTTTTAATATTACATATCAGCCACTGAATTCATATGAAAATCAAATCACATACACAATCTATGCCACAAAGTTGTGGCATGTATATAACAAAAGTTGTATTTTATATGATTTTGGTGACCAATATGTAATATTAAAGATTTGATTGTCAAATATATAAAACAGCTAGAATTTAGTGCCATGTATATCATTGCTCCTAAAATAATTTTTTTCGCTATCCCTGAAACACATAAAACTTCCTAAAAGAAACTCCAACCAAACCAGGTAGAATTAGTTGATTGGAGTGAAAAAATGATTTGAAAAATTTTTGTAGCTTTTTTAAAAATACATGTATAATATAAAATAAAGTGAGTTATATTAAAATCAAGTAGATTGTAAGCTAAAATTGATTGATTAAGAATCATATAAAATATGAAATAAAGTGATTGTCTAATAATGAAGTTATATAAGATGACATGTAAAATAGTTCTTTAATCTTGGCCATGTAATATGGTATCTTTTTTAGCTGTTTACCAAATAGAACCTTGGGTACTCCTAGAAAGTGACACTACAGTTCATTTATAGACGAGATGAAAAAAGAACATTGAGTATCCCCTTGGAACCCTTCTTAAGTAAACAAAAGCCAATATAAAAAGCAATAAATACTCCAACTTAATGATTAAAAAGATATGTATATGTGAGGTGATAAAGAAATCTAATGCAAGAAATTGTGTTTGGTCCCCCACCCCTTCCTTCATACAAAACCAAATATTAGAGGCAAAACATTTAGAAGTAATAACAACCACTAAGAAAAAACAAGCTACATCTAACAACAACAACAACAAACAAAGTCTTTATCCCACTTGATGGGGGTTGGCTACATGAATCTTTTATTTCCATTATACTCTATCAAATAACAAATCTTCATTTAAATTCAAATATATAAGATCATTTTTTATCATTTCTCCAAAGATGAATTCCAAGCCCACCTAAGATGACAGGTCCATTAAGCCAATCCCATGTTTCCCATCACCAGCAACTGATAAGGCATCCAAATGCACAATGGAACAAGAAATCCCTTTCAAACCTTGAAATTAGTAATCAATACGATTATTCTTACCAAACATTATCCAAACAAAGTCAACAATACGATTTGTTATATTAAAAACTATGAACTGACAAGCAAGGGTAATGGGGACCACACAGAGAAACCACCAATTTAGGTGAATACACCTACAAGTTTATCATCACAGTTCCTACCACATAACAACATCGAGTGAAATAATTGACTTCACACAAAAAGTGAGACAAGAAAGAAAAGGGATGACATATCACAAATATGTTGTTTCACCAAAGGCAATATCTTGTATACTTCTCATCTATGGGGAAGAAAATTGTGTCAAGCCATGGACGAAGAGGGCAAAAAATGATTGTGGGACAATATCTTGAGAAAGAGTATCAATGATGCAAGGAGCAACTCCACGCAACCTTTTGGTCTGATGAGAGGGACACATAGATGAATTATCTCACATCGAAAAATGAGGGGAACTCCTAAGGTATACATGTGAGATTATGGCAATAAAATGTCAAGACACAGGACCCAGCCCTAGATGCCAAGATATTGTACACTTCAGCTCGTCCCATACCAAGCCTTATGGTCTTATCACCAAAAAGCACCTCAACATCTTAGGCTGGGGCCATGACACAAACAAGTGAAAGAAAAAAAGCAAAATAACACTGAATTGGAAAGCACTTCTGAAATACTATTTCACGGACCAAAATAAACAAATTACTTTACTAAAGAGGAAGAAAGCCATAAAAAAGAATGAAAATTATCCACCACCTGAGACGTGAACTATAAGGGAAATTTCAAGTCCAGTACCTGCTCTGCAATGTTTCCGGCATTGGCATATGACTCTCGGCTCTTAGAGGTAAGACCAGTAAGTGTATACGCATACAAGCCGCCAGCGAAAGCTATCCCT
This sequence comes from Apostasia ramifera, assembly GCA_019297695.1. Lineage (NCBI taxonomy): Eukaryota > Viridiplantae > Streptophyta > Magnoliopsida > Asparagales > Orchidaceae > Apostasia > Apostasia ramifera. The sequence continues at coordinate 11,894 of JAEMOT010003024.1, read as the reverse complement.
GGTATCACAGCTACGCTCAGGAGCGCAAGTCGCCATGCAGATATGAATCCCACTACCAGGCCAGCAAGGAACGTCGACATATAATGGATAAAATTTCCCACCTGCAACTCCCGAGAAATCAAAAACAAAGCCCGCGTTTTCGCAACAAAAGGATGATCAAATTAATTATTTCCGCCACCAGTCAAGAAGGAGAGCTCACCTTCTCGCTAATGGCGTCCTGGACAAGAAGAGTGTCCGTTGACACGCTGAAAACGATGTCTCCCGTGCGGGCATCAGTGTCAAAGAACCCCACATCTTGCTTCAACACCGCCTCCAAGTACTTTCTTCGCAGCGCACCGGATTGTCTCTCTCCAGTGTACATCCAACACGAGATCTCTGCGGGGAAAAGAGTTGAAGCAAGCAATGAACGGTAAGGTTACCGCAAGCCTAACCAGCTATTCTGGAATATGGTCAGATTACCGCAAGAGTGAAAAAGAACAAAAAGGCCGAACAATAGGAGACACCGAGACAGCGACGGTTGTAGACGACATGGAGAAAAAGAGAGACGACTGAAGAAAAGGGGAAGAGATGGAGGCCCCGGCTCATTTGGTCTCACTCGACCTACCTCCCTCTTATGATCCAAACAACAGATTTAGGTTCGAAGGAAAAAATTAAACAAAAAAAGACGAGAAGCTCTTACCTGCGTACGAAGAAACACAGACAACCAGACCGAGGTAGACGAAGTACAGAGCATACTACAAGATGATCAAACAGCTATGTAAGGTAAAGGGAAAAATGAAGCTGAAATGTGGAGCTATTATCGTACCGTAGAATGGGGCATTAAGGGGAGAGACTACCTTAGACACCTCGTCAGTCATTTGGCTAAGATTCGTCTGATTTTTTCCAAATCCATTCACCAGATCTCCAAAGAGGAGGAAAAAAACCGGCATGGCGGAGCCGTGTACCACAGCACCTAAGCTGCCGGCGGACATTAGAAGCGCGTCGAACCGGTCAGCAAAATGGAAGAGCTCGTAGAATGCTAAGCTCTGCTCCCGCTGTTGTTTCTCCGCCTCAGCTGTCACCTTCCCTTCGGCCGCCTCCACCATTGTCGCCGGCATACTCGGTGGTGGAGAAAAGGTTTGGAGGAATCGCAAACAGCAACCTTGCCGAGAAGGGATGCGGCGACCGAAGTCCTACGCCGAAAGTATGTGTATCGCCGCGCCGGTGTGCCACTTTCCCTCCATTAGGGCACGGCCCTGAGCGTCCTTTTAGAGAAAATCGTCTGCTTCTTCCTCACTGTAAACGAACAAAAGGCTGAGCACCGGCAGTAGTGAGAGGGCGATGGAGGGAGAGCGAAACTCGATATAATGCCTCTTGCGGTGTAGTCACCTCACGTAAGAATACCATCGCCCATCAAGTCATCAACTCACCGCAGCATTGGCCGCGTGCCGGTTGCATTACGGTTTATTTGCTGATTCCCTGGTAGCGGTAACGTTACCGAGATAGCCTGAGGAACTCTGCAACATTCAGCGGTCGAAATTACGGAAATGGAAAAGGATAGAGAAAAGAGTTACCACAGAGTAAAACCAGAATATTCAAAAAAACAAAAAAAAAAAAAGAGTAAAACCAGGAAAAGAACCTGTTCTATTGCCACCCATAGGGCAGCTATGGCTGGTGTGGTCCGTCAGAATGTTGAGTCTAATTTTAGAGTGACTACAACAGTTTCAAATTTTGGATTTATTAGAGCTAATTAAAATCTATTTTGTTTTAAGTTAATATTTTTGTTAATAGGTAGTGAACTATTTTTACTTTTGCAAGAAATTACAGTTACATTTAATTTAAATAATCATTACTTACTTGAAGGTTATTATAATCATTATCATAGCTCTCCAATTTTTTATGATAAAAAATTATAACTTTTTTAGATATATATAAGCTGAAAAAATTAATTATATTAAATTTATATAAAAAATAGTGACAACTTTTCTAAATATAAGAGTTGATTTCGATCAATAATATAAAAAATTTTGTTGACTAAATTATCAGTCTGGCACAATAATTTATTATTTAAAATAATTTTTTAGATCACATAAAAATTATAAAATACTTAATTTGTTAATTAATCAAGTTGGATGTGAGTTGTGCTAAATCAAAACTTACTGCATTTGCGTTCGGCCCCATCCACTAGCATGATTTGCCATCATTAGATTTTGAAATCATATTAAATTTTTAATATTCAACAAATTATATATATATTTAAAAATAATTATATATATATGTGATATCTCATTCAAAATTTTAAATATTTTATTATTTTTAAAATACATATTGCTCCATAGTTTAAAATTTATAAAAAAAATGATAGATAGATAATATTAAATTTTTTTTAGTATCTAAGTAATTATCTCATTTTTTTAATTAATAAATCATATATATTACCATAATAAGGAAAAAAAATATATTACCATAATAAGGACGAGGAATAATAGAACATTAATAGAATCAATTATGTCAAATATTTTAATTTCGTTCGTTGATTAGGGGCCGCTCGCCTAAGCTCGTTGTTAACGGGACCCAATATCATGAGAAACGGGTGCTGACACGCGGGACCCATGAGTACTGTTGGATGCCAGAGAAGGTGAGGAAGTGGGTGGACGTATCCGAGTGGAATTATTCTGGGTTTTTCAATGGGGGTAAAATCGACACAGATTTAGATTAGTCGAGTGAGATTCGGGTCAAGTTCACACGTCGTATATTTCTAACCCGACTCAATTTATACAGTTTGAGTAACGAGTTGATTTGATTCTGAATATGAGTATAAGTTTGTGTGTTTTGACTCATTTGTGATTCATTAGTAGCTTATTTATTAAAATTAATATTTTTTATTTCTAATATGATTATTAATTATAAAAGATGTATGTCACTATAATTTAATTTAATTTTAAATCTTCTTAATTAAAATTTATGAATACATTGATTAAAATTATTAAATTTTTAATTTAAAGTTTATAATAAATAAATTAATGAGTCAAATTGATTAACTCATTTATTAAATGAGTCTTAATATTTGATATTTTAATAAATAAATTGAGTTTTCATTAAATTTAATTGTCAAATTTTTACCGTATTACCACACAGATTTACACCAAAGATGCTTCTCATCTTAAGTCCGGGTTAAATATCCTTCTTTGTTCAAATGCGTAATGATTCATTTATATATTATTTTCTCTTTCTAATCTAAAAGCATTAAAAATCTCAATCATTTTATTATTTTAAAAACTTGTTAGAAGTTTCTTTTCTCCCCGCTCTTTTCAGATCAGGTCAGTACAAGCTACTCTCTGCTTTCTTCAGTCATAAGTATCACAACTCACTAAAATAAGTGATTTTCTGAAAATTATCTCAAATTACATAATATTTTAAGATAAAAACGAGCAAGACTTTTATATCTGGGTCATGAAATATTACAATTAGATTGGTGGAAGCCAGATTCGGTCTAGCATGTAGTTTTTTAGCCACAAGTTTACATATATGGTTAAGTTCAGTGCACGAATTTCAATATTAACAAATATGTATGTATATATATATATATCGATACATAAATGTCATATTAGCTTAAACCATTATCTAATGAACTTTAATTTTAAAGTTTAAAAACCATAATTGCTGGCCCAAGCCCTAACACACGAATCATAACACCCAACACACCTTCACATGTCCTGACCCCCTTGATCTCAATTAATTTATTGGTTTAAGGTCACTCATCAGTCTTCTCATCCTTGAGCTAATCGTCCTCTTCCTCTCTACCATCAAAAGCACAATCGGAGACAAGCGTAGGTTAACTGACTATGCGTGCCGCTTGACTCCCCGACCGGCCACCCAATTGGCTAATCAGTGCTCTTGTTCTCTCTAATCATTTAGGACCTGTTTGATTCACCGTTTTAAGCGATTTCAAGCGGGATGAAAACGATTTAATAAAATTAATTAGCCAAACAATTCTGATTCATCTCATAAATTTGAATTCATTTTATAAGTATGAAACGGCTTCAAGGCCACGAAGCCGAAACCATCGAAAAGGTGATTTCAGACTCGCGATCGCTTCTTCTTTTTTCTCATATTTTTAGAAAAATATATTTGGGGGATAAATTTGGTATTTTTTTTAAGGCTAAATATAAGGGATAATTAAATCTGATAAATTCAAAATTTAAAGAATAATGATAAATCATCTTTTGACTTATAACCACATCTCTTAAATATCTCAAATTTTGATATATATTTTCGTGAGAATTTTAAATTAGTAATATTTAAATAAAGTATAAAATTTTGAATAAATATTTTTGTATTTACTTTTATTATAAATTTATGTATTTTTATTATTTTTGAGATTTTATTGTAAGATAAAGTGATTTCTAAATTAATATTCATCCAAATAAAAATAAATTAAAATAGATTCAAAACTAGTTTCAATCCACTTTTTATCCAAATAAAATTTAAATTTGAAACTACTTCATTTATTTAAAATCGTTTCAAACTTTAAATCTGATTCTATTTATTTTGAATTTGAATCTGCCGTCAAACAGGCCCTTAGCCATGGCTCGATTCAGGTTCAATCGGTGCATTGGGTCGAGCCAGTTGGCCCAGAATATTTCAGACCGTTGGTCCAAGCCTGACATCTGACCAACCTTTTTCATGTTTTGAATATAAGTTAAAATTGCAAAAAAAATACACACAGACGCTTTAATTATAATTAATTACGTATTTCACTATAAAAATTATATATTTCACATAATAGTTTTTAAAAATTATAAATTAAATTAATAATATATTTTTATTAATCTTATATTATTATATATAATTCACAAATTCATAATAAAATTTTTCATTTCACTAGATTAATTTTAAAATAAATTTTACTAATCTATGAAATAAACAACATTTAAAGTATTATGTTAAATTTTAATATTTAAGATTTGAGGTTTCGTGTTTAGTATTAAAAATAATTTAAAACATATGATTTAATATTTTGAACTATAAATTATAATTTTAGAACTCCGGATTTATAATATAATGTAATTTTATTTAAAAATAGTATGAAATCTATAATTTTTTAAGATTTCATTATAATATAAATAATTTTTTGCTTCTAACAGTGAAATATGTAATTTTTTATAATTAAGATATATTTAATGTAAATATCCAAATTAAAAAATATATTTAATTTTGCTAATGATATTGATAATTAGATATAATCTGGTAAATTCATATAGCGTGTATATACTATATAAGTTATGTACCACACACAACTTATCCTATTAGAGGCCACAATACACGAAATATATGTGAGAACCTCATGACATAAAATAAGCGTTAATATTCTGTAAATTTTATTATAAAAAAAAATAGGGATAATTAACTACATGCTACACAATTTAGTTTTATTTATGTCTTATTCATCAATTCTTAGTTAATTACGCTATGCACACTCAAAAATATTACAAAATCTTACATACAATTTGAGTTAAAAATTATATTTTTACTCTTAATGGTATATATTTTTCTCTTCCTCAATACTACACTAAAGCGCTGATTTGTCCTAAAATTAATTCACATCGCGGATGTCTTCTTCCTTTGCCGCCACCTAAATATTAAAATTTTAGGATTTTCACTCAAAAAATATTTAAATATCCTTAAAATAATATGATGAACGGCTCAGATTTTTTGTAATCTAACTATAGTTAGATTATTGAAAAATTATAATTACTCATTATAATAAAAATAAGTTAAAATATATGTATGTAAAATTTTATAATATTTTGAGTGTGCATAGCGTAATTAACTAAGAATGGATGGATAAAACATAAATAAAACTAAATTGTGTGGCATGTAGGTAATTATCCAAAAAAAATATTATGAAATTTAAGTTAACTGAACATATAATAAGTAAATATACACTCATTACTCAAAAGTCTAGGTTAGTGATAAGAGTCATCACTTATATATCAATACTAAAATAATTAGTTATTGAACTATCATTATAGATTAGTTATTTATGTGTATTCCCAATAAATTTTTGAGAATTTATATATCCATATTGAATTTTTTTTACCCAATGATTCATTGTAACTCTTTAAATGCACATTTCAAAAACACAATGGGGAGTTGTGTGCTCGAAATCCCTCAACTACAATAGAGCTAGTAGGGGCTATAGGAGCACAATAAGCATAAATCACTTGATTTTAAGTAAAGTGTCATTTTTGATAAAGCGTTCTAGAAGTAATATCCTTGTTAGAAAAAAATAGATGAGGCAATGTTGAGCTAAATATAAAAGTAAATAGATACTCATCAAACCAAAAACTTAGATTTGTAAAAAAATACTGCTACTTATATATATTAACACTACAAAGAGCCCATTTAATACTATCAACTATGATACCAATAGTCTTTTCACTTAATCACAGTAGAACCGATAGAACCTATGTTTAATATGCTCAATTGAATCATTACTCTAGTATCAATTATTCAAGGAGAAATACCAAGGAGCTAATCTAGCTCAAGCCCAATAAATAACTGAATGTACACTTATTAATCAATAAACTTATACTGATGGGTAAGAAATAATGCTTAAATATCATCACATCATATTGTTGAACTACCAATGTTGAACAATTATTCATATGCATTTTTAACAAGTTTAATATTGTAAGTTATGTAAATCAAACATCTAAAAAAAGATAAGTCATGTAGAGGCCGTTTGGTTTAAGAATAGGATAAGTTAATCCAGGATAGCGTACTCCCATTAATAACTTACTTTGACTGAGATAAGTGATTTAACACAAATTTATATTTGAATGATTACTTGGGGTAATTTAGTACTCTGTTTGGTAGCTTAATACTTTACTTAAGGATAATAAAGAAAATAAAGTGATAAATAAAAAAATATAATTTTACACCTTAATGTAAATGAATGAACAAAAATATAGATAACTATAAATCTGTATATGGTATATCTCAATTTAAATAAATGAAGAGCCTCTACAAAGAAGAGACACTTTCTTTTATACAATAAAGGGTAAGATGCAAATGTCAAAGTATAATCATAGTAAAATATATATAATATATCAAAATATGATAAAATAATAAAATAAATAAATTAATATACCGGGCAAATAGTAGAGACATCTAGTAGGTAAGAACTCAGTATAAATTATTCTTACACAAAATGTTAAAACATCACTAATAAAAGATTAGATAATAATCTGATTATTAAAATAATATGCTTCTAAAACTCACTTACTAAGTTTCAATGGAAAGAGCCTCAAAAAATTGTTAACAAATTTAAATAAAGTATTATTATTTACCTAAAAATTAAATTTTAAATCAAAAATCAATTATTACATCCTTTTATTGAGCTCAAATTATCTAATATCATCACAAAAACAAAGGAAAATAAAAAATAAAGCTGCAAATCTTATCTAGCTGAACATTCTAGTGGAAATGATATCATCATCATATCACTAATTTAATGTTCCCTATAATGATCAAAGTATAATTTTGTTTATAGTTGGATATCAAAGTAATGTACAATGATAAAAAAATAAATTCATTTAATAAATAAAAATCCTTCACTAAGTTGTAACACCATACCGATCTTGGATCAATAAAAAATGTAACACAAAAATACATTTTCTCTCTACCAGAATGTCAAAAATAATGCAGATCAAATAGACAAATAAAATACTTATATCTTAGATCTCCATCAAAGATGACAAAATATGTTTTCAAAAAAATATATGCCTATAATTTGAAAAGTCTGAGTATGTGTCATTCATTCGCCTAGTATAACAAATATATGCCCAATTTAATGACTTAATATTAAGCAATTTCATATAACTTTTATTCATTTTTTGATCATTCTACTTGTTGAATAGATAGTCTTAAACTATGAAGCATAAAACAATTCTTGGCAATTACAAATAGTAAAATTAATATATACTCTTCTAAATAATAAATCGAATTAAGCTTAATGATAAATAATACAATATGGTGTAACTAAGTATAATATCTGAGCATATAATTCAGTATATCATCAGATCATGCATGTGATATAGATAAGTGTAGTATCTGTTCACATATATGACTATAATTTGTACATGATTAAGAATCAGTGAACTTATTAAAAAATTGCAAAAGCAAAGAAATTGTAATAATATATTAGAGTGGGAAAATACAAGTAATATGAAATAACAAATCTAATATTAGATAGAGTAGAAAATAAGCAACCAATGTAGCAAACATTCTAATAGCAATAGTTATTTAATAAAATAATATAGTTGAGATAAATAAAAATAAAAATAACCATTAGAAGTAATATAATATGTATCATAAGGGTAACATAACATGCATGAAATAAATCCAGCTCATCAAGATATTAAGGAATACAGCTAGCCTAATGTAATAATCTAACTAAATGATAAATACAAACTCAACTCTCAACAAATATCTGATATAAATAAAAAGCAAAAACAACATCAATTTACTAAAGCTATGTAAACTCTTAGTTTATAATTTAATGTTTATAATTATTATTGAATTTAATGAAGAGGGTAATGTTTATAATTATGCGCTCAAAAAAATAAGAAAAAAACTCAATTTTAAAGACGACTTATGTAAATCTAATTAATTAGCAAATACCTGCGTAATTTTATAATATTTACATATTAAATACTCAGATTTTTAATATTATCATTTTACTTACGGCACAACTTTGAAAATTTAATATTTTATAAAAAAAAATGGAAAAATGTTTTTTCGAAAAAAAAAAAAACTAATTTAATTAATCATATTACTTAAGCCAACCTGCCACTTGTAACCAATGATGAACACCGTTTGCTTTAATAAAGCAGTTGCACCGTTGATATTAAATTAATTTCTCTGGTGGAAAAGATTAAAGCAACCTTGAAATTTAATAATTAGCAAAGATTAAAATTACTTAGACCTAATGACTGGCCTTTTCAAGTTTAAGGCACTGTCTGATGCGAGGATCAAAATTAAAATTAAAATAATATTAATTTAAAAAATAATAATAATAATAATTAATAAATTTTTTTAATTATTTTACATAAATTTTAATATAAAAGATATTATTTTATTTCATATATTAAATAATTTTTAATAAAAATATCAACTTTATTTCACATCCTAGACCAAAATATTCGAATCGAGTATTTTGATCTAGAATGTGAAATAAAATTAATATTTTTATTAAAAATTATTGAGTATGTGAAGTAAATAATATTTTTATACTAAAATTTATACAGAATAATTAAAAAAATCTATTTATTTATTATTATTATTATTTTTAAATTAGTACCATTTTAGTCTTGATTTTGGTTCTCGCGCCAGACAGGGAAAGATCATTTGCCATTATTGTTCACAGCATAATTAATCATGCAATTTTCATCAAAAAAAAATAAATTTAATCATGCAATAAAAGCTTCAAAAATTAACATATATAACACCCAAACTATTAATATTACAATTTTTTTTTAAATACGTGTTACTCATAATTCAAAATTTTGAAAAGAGACATACAAGTAATGTGCAAAAATTAATTGAATAATATAGAAGGTCAACTAACATAAATTTAATGTAAATTAATACCAAAACTAGTAAATATTTTTTTCTGAAAGAGGAAGTTGTGCCCTCTCATAATACAAAATGTTTTTTCATTCAAGCAAATTCGGAAGAAAATACACACATTATGAAAACTTTTCCCTCCTATAATAAATTCTAGATTAAATTAAGGTTGCTTTTGATTTAATATCATATTAATATTTATGTCGAGGGTATTAGGTTTAATGTTATCTTATAAAAAGTATTTGATTTAATGTAATTTAGATGTCATCATATTTTGTAGAGTTTTTTCTTATTCAGTGGGGAACTTATCTGGAATCAGGGGTCCTAAATTTGAATTCAATTATTATAATTCTCAATTAGGGTGAGAAAAATTACGAGATTTGGGGAACAAAAATGAGAAAAAAAGATGTCACTTTTAAAGCAAAATTCTATATTTTTTTTATGATTATTTATAAATATCATTAAATCAAATAATTATTTTCTCTATACAGCATGATATAATATTAGTTATATATTATGTTATCTCAAAAAAGTAATTATTTGGCTTAATGATATATACAGATAATTTTTAAAAAAATTATTCCATCTAAATTATATGAGATAATATCAAAATAATATTGAACTAAATGCACTCATATCAGTTATCTATATGTTGTAATATCAATATATTATATTTTAAGTGACGATTTCATAAATTTTTAAAAATTTATTTACATATATTATTAAATAAAATAATAATAATATAATATTAAATTAAATACCTTATAAATTTGATTTATATTTTTAATCCAGTTTATTTATTAAAAGTATTCACAATATTTTATTAAATTTTAATTAATTTAATTTGCAACATCTAAATAACTAATAATTAATTAAATCTTTTATTATTTTATTCGTTTTAATAAATTTGAAGAATTCTTCTCTCCCCGTCAGATATTTTAATGAGGAGCCGCTACAAGAAAGCATAATTTATTATTATTGATTACTCAATATTGTGATAAATTTATTAAAATAACTTGGATTAAATTTTAATTAATTTAATTACCTGCCTTTTAATATCCAATAATTAATTCAAATTTGAAAGCTCTTACTATTAATTAAAATTAATAAAAAAATATAAAATCTAGATTAATCGACACAAGTCTAAATCTTAAATAAACATATAAATTAACTCAAATTTATACGTATTTTATTAACTTTAATTGATATAGATCGAACTGTGATACACGATATCTACCTATATTTGTTCAATAAATATTAATTATTTAAACTAAGTTTATATACAATTATATTTTTTATTGTAAAAATTAATTATAATATCACAAAGCAAAGCAGGTGCTAAGGCCTAGTTTGTTTACCCAACTTAAAATTAATTTAGTTAATTTTAATTTTACATACCATATTAAAAATTAACTATATTTTATATTATACATATAATTTAAAATAAAAAAAAAATATTTTACATATTACATAAATATTAAAATAATAACTAACTTATTTACATCCATCACATATCCCAACATAATAACTAATTTTATTTCACATTATTTATAATTTTTAATAAAAATTACTATCACTTAAATTTAATTTTAATTTTATTAAAATTAAATTTTACAAATAAATAAGCTTTTAGTGTTGTAACTGTAAATTAAAGAAGAATTACTTTTAAAATAGTTGACATTAATTGCCCAAAAACATGTATATAATATAAGCTTTTAGTTTATTTGCCCTGTTTAACGTGAAAATTAAAATCAAGACCAAAATAGTACTATTTTAAAAAATAATAATAATAATACATAAATTTTTTTAAATATTTCACACAAATTTTAATAAAAATAACATTATTTTACTTCACATACTCAGTAATTTTCAATAAAAATATCGATTTTATTTCACATATTAGACCAAAATATTCAAATCGAGTTTTTTAATCTAGAATAAGAAATAAAGTTAATATTTTTATTAAAAATTATTGAATATATGAAGTAAAATAATTTTTTATATTAAAATTTATGTAGAATATTTTAAAAAATTATTTATTATTATTATTATTATTTAAATCAGTATCATTTTAGTCCTCATTTTGGTCCTCGCGCCAAACAGTGCCATATTATATAGTTTGCAATATTTTGGATATATGATAGTCCTATATTGTGAACGAATTAAAGTTATAAATATTTTATAAAAAAAAAATTCTCTATGAAATTATTAATTTAGTTTTGACGTAGGATGTGGGGATCCCAAGAAACACCAAAGAAAGAGAGTTCCGGGAGACGGCGGCG
>JAEMOT010003012.1:0-57121 GCA_019297695.1 Apostasia ramifera | reverse complement strand
AAGATTAAAGTCAAATTACATATATTCTCTTCAAATACATAAAAAACTAATTGGATACTCACACCATTACTTATATTCAGTTAAAATAACTTATTATGCAATGAATCATACTCTAAATAGTTGTACTCCACTTGAATTCAACGTAATGCAATGAATAGCGGCAAAAATATCACTATTAATCTCAAATTTATTGATATGTCATAATCAGACCCTAAACGAGCATATTCTCATAAAATTAACTGATATACTGACAAATAGATATGTAATTATAGGAATTACATTAAAATATAATGAAATGTCTCTAATCGATCACCAAATAATTTTTTTTAAATTGCAATACAACAATATAGCAAACTTTAGGTGTGTAATAAAAGTATTATGTTAAAAAACCTTCATATAGACAAGATTAAAGTCAAATTGCATATATTCTTTTCAAATACAACAAACACTAATTGAATACTCACACAATTGCTTGTATTCAGTTAAAATAACTTATTATGCAATGAATCGTACTCTAAAAGCATGTACTCTACTTGAATTTAACGTAATTAATGAATAGTTACAAAAACATAACTATTCAATTCAAATTCATGCACATGTCATAAATCAGATCGTAAAAGATTTTATTCTCTTAAAATTGATCGATATACTGATAAATAGATGTGTAATTATAGGTATTACATTAAAACGTTATTAAATATCCCTAATAAATCACTAAATATTAATTTTTGATTGAAATACATCAATATAGCAAACATTAGGTGTGTAATCAGAGTATTACGTTAAAAAAACTTTCATATAGATAAGATTAAAGTCAAATTACATATATTCTCTTCAAATATATAAAAAACTAATTGAATACTCACACCATTACTTATATTCAGTTAAAATAACTTATTATGCAATAAATCATACTCTAAATAGTTGTACTCCACTTGAATTCAACGTAATATAATGAATAGCTACAAAAATATCACAATTCAACTCAAATTTATTGATATGTCATAAATCAGACCCTAAAAAAGCATATTCTCATAAAATTAACTTATATACTGACTAATAGATGCGCAATTATAGGAATTACATTAAAATATAATGAAATGTCTCTAATAGATCACCAAATAATTTTTTTTAAATTGAAATACAACAATATAGCAAACTTTAGGTGTGTAATAAAAGTATTATGTTAAAAAACAATCATATAGACAAGATTAAAGTCAAATTGCATATATTCTCTTCAAATACAACAAACACTAATTGAATACCCACACAATTGCTTGTACTCAGTTAAAATAAATTATTATGCAATGAATCGTACTCTAAAAGCTTGTACTCTACTTGAATTTAACGTAATTAATGAATAGCTACAAAAACATAACAATTCAATTCAAATTCATTCACATGTCATAAATCAGATCGTAAAAGAGCCTATTCTCTTAAAATTGATCGATATACTGATAAATAGATGTGTAATTATAGGTATTACATTAAAACGCTATTAAATGTCCCTAATAGATCGCCAAATATCAATATTTGATTGAAATATATTAATATAGTAAACATTAGGTGTGTAACAGAGTATTATGTTAAAAAAACTTTCATATAGACAAGATTGAAGTCAAATTACATATATTCTCTTCAAATACATAAAAAACTAATTGAATACTCACACAATTGCTTGTATTCAGTTAAAATAACTTATTATGCAATGAATCATACTCTAAATAGTTGTACTCCACTTGAATTCAACGTAATGCAATGAATAGCGGCAAAAATATCACTATTAACCTCAAATTTATTGATATGTCATAATCAGACCCTAAAAGAGCATATTCTCATAAAATTAACTGATATACTGACAAATAGATGTGTAATTATAGGAATTACATTAAAAAGTAATCAAATATCTCTAATAGATCGCCAAATATTTTTTTTTAACTGAAATACAATAATATAGTAAACATTAGGTGTGTAATTAAAGTATTATGTTAAAAAACCTTCATATAGACAAGATTAAAGTCAAATTGCATATATTCTCTTCAAATTCAATAAAAACTAATTGAATACCCACACAATTACTTGTTTTGAGTTAAAATAACTTATTTTACAATGAATCGTACGCTAAATGGTCGTACTCTATTTGAATTCAACGTAATTAATGAAAAGCTACAAAAACATCACAATTCAACTCAAATTCAGTGATTTGTTATAAATCTGTCCCTAAATGTGCCTATTCTCTTAAAATTGATAAATATAATAACAAAAAGATGTATAAATTACAACGCAATCAAATATCCCTAATAGATCGCCACATATCATTTTTCGAGTGAAAAATATCAATATAGCAAACATTAGGTGTGTAATCAGAGTATTATTTTAGAAAATCTTCATATAGATAAGATTAAATTCAAATTGCATACATTCTCTTTAAATACAAAAAAACTAATTGAATACTCACATAATTGCTTCTATTCAGTTAAAATAACTTATTATGTAATGAATCGTACTCTAAATACTTGTACTCCACTTGAATTCGACGTAATTCAATGACTAGTTGCAAAAACATCGCTATTCAACTTAAATTCATTGATGTGTCATAAATCAAACCCTAAAAGAGCCTATCCTCTTAAAATTGATCAATATACTGACAAATAGATGTGTAATTATAGGTATTACATTAAAACGCAATCAACTGTCCCTAATAGATCGCCAAATATCAAATTTCGATTGAAATATACTAATATAGTAAACATTAGGTGTGTAATCAGAGTATTATCTTAAAAAATCGTCATATAGATAAGATTAAATTCAAATTACAAACATTCTCTTCAAATACAACAAAAACTAATTGAATACCCACATAATTGCTTCTATTCATTTAGAGTAACTAATTATGTAATGAATCGTACTCTAAATGCTTGTACTCCACCTAAATTCGACGTAATTCAATGACTAGTTGCAAAAACATCGCTATTCAACTTAAATTCATTGATATGTCAAAAATCAGACCCTAAAAGAGTAATTCTCATAAAATTAACAGATATACTGATAAATAGATGTGTAATTATAGGTAATACATTAAAACGCAATTAAATATCACAAATAGATCGCCAAATATCAATATTTGATTAAAATACATTAATATAGCAAATATTAGGTGAGTAATAAGAGTATTATGTTAAAAAACCTTCATATAGAAGAGATTAAAGTCAAATTTCATATGTTCTCTTTAAATACAATAAACACTAATTGAATACAAACACAATTGCTTGTATTCATTTAAAATAACTTATTATGCAATGAATCGTATTCTAAATGCTTGTACTCTACTTGAATTCAACGTAATTGATGAATAGCTACAAAAATAAAACTATTCAACTCAAATTCATACACATGTCATAAATCAGATCGTAAAAGAGCATATTCTCTTAAAATTGATCGATATACTGATAAATAGATGTGTAATTATAGATATTACATTAAAACGCTATTAAATGTCCCTAATAGATCGCCAAATACAAAAATAAAACTATT
Organism: Apostasia ramifera; assembly: GCA_019297695.1. NCBI lineage: Eukaryota > Viridiplantae > Streptophyta > Magnoliopsida > Asparagales > Orchidaceae > Apostasia > Apostasia ramifera. The sequence goes on along the minus strand of JAEMOT010003012.1, from coordinate 53,587 downwards.
CAACTCAAATTCATTGAAGATTGAAGTCAAATTACATATATTTTCTTCAAATACATAAAAACTAATTGAATACTCCCTCAATTGCTTGTATTCAGTTAAAATAATTTATTATGCAATGAATCATACTCTAAATAGTTGTACTCCACTTAAATTCAACGTAATGCAATGAATAGCGGCAAAAATATCACTATTAACCTCAAATTTATTGATATGTCATAATCAAACCCTAAAAGAGCATATTCTCATAAAATTAATTGATATACTGACAAATAGATGTGCAATTATAGGAATTACATTAAAAAGTAATCAAATATCCCTAATAGATCGCAAAATATTTTTTTTTAATTGAAATACAGTAATTTAGCAAACTTTAGGAGTGTAATCTGAGTATTATGTTAAAAAAATTTCATATAGACAAGATTAAAGTCAAATTGCATATATTCTCTTCAAATACAATAAAAACTAATTGAATACCCACACAATTACTTGTATTCTGTTAAAATAACTTATTATGCAATGAATCGTACTCTAAATGGTCGTACTCCACTTGAATTTCATTATAATTAAGGAAAAGCTACAAAAATATCACTATTCAACTCAAATTCATTGATTTGTTATAAATCAGGCCCTAAAAGAGCCTATTCTCTTAAAATTGATCGATATACTAACAAAAAGATGTATAATTATAAGTATTATATTAAAACGCAATCAAATATTCCTAATAGATTGTCACATATCATTTTTCAACTAAAAAACATCAATATAGCAAACATTAGGTGTGTAATCAGAGTATTATCTTAAAAAACCTTCATATAGATAAGATTAAATTCAAATTGCATGCATTCTCTTTAAATACAATCAAAACTAATTGAATACTCAGATAATTACTTCAATTCAGTTAAAATAACTAATTATGCAATGAATCATACTCTAAATAGTTGTACTCCACTTGAATTCGATGTAATTCAATGACTAGTTGCAAAAATATCGCTATTCAACTTAATTTTATTGATATGTCATAAATCAGACCCTAAAAGAGCTTATCCTCTTAAAAATGATCAATATACTGATAAATAGATGTGTAATTATAGGTATTACATTAAAACGCAATCAATTGTCCCTAATAGATCGTCAAATATCAATTTTCGATTGAAATACATTAATATAGCAAATATTAGGTGTGTAATCAGAGTATTATGTTAAACAACTTTCATACAGACAAAAAAAACCAATTGAATACTCACACAATTGCATGTATTCAGTTAAAATAATTTATTATATAATAAATCATACTCTAAATATTTGTACTCCACTTGAATTCAACGTAATGCAATGAATAGCTGCAAAAATATCACTATTCAATTAAAATTCAATGATATATTATAAATCAGACCCTGAAAGAGCATATTCTCTTAAAATTAATCGATATACTAATAAATAGATGTATAATTATAAGTATTACATTAAAATGCAATTAAATATCCCTAATAGATCGGCACATATTATTTTTCGACTGAAATACATCTATATAGCAAACATTAAGTGTGTAATCAGAGTATTATGTTAAAAAATCATCATATAGATAAGATTAAAGTCAAATTGCATATGTTCTCTTCAAGTTCATTGATTTGTTATAAATCAGTCCCTAAAAGAGCCTATTATCTTAAAATTGATCGATATACTAACAAAAAGATGTATAATTATAAGTATCACATTAAAACACAATCAAATGTCCCTAATAGATCGCCTTTTATCATTTTTCGACTGAAAATATCAATATAGCAAACATTAGGTGTGTAATCAGAGTATTATCTTAAATAACCTTCATATAGATAAGGTTAGATTCAAATTGCATACATTCTCTTCAAATATAATAAAAACTAATTGAATACTCACATGATTGCTTATATTCAGTTAAAATAACTAATTATGTAATGAATCGTACTCTAAATGCTTGTACTCCACTTGAATTCAACGTAATTCAATGAATTGTTGCAAAAACATCACTATTCAACTCAAATTTATTGATATGTCATAAATTAGACCTTAAAAAAGCCTATTCTCTCAAAATTGATCGATATACTGACAAATAGATGTGTAATTATAGGAATTACATTTAAGCAAATGTCCCTAATAGATCGCCAAATATATTTTTTTTAATGGAAATACAATAATATAGCAAACATTAGGTGTGTAATCAGAGTATTATGTTAAAAAACCTTCATATAGACAAGATTAAAGTAATATTGCATATATTTTTTTCAAATACAATAAAAACTAATTGAATACCCTTATAATTACTTGTATTCAGTTAAAATAATTTATTATGCAATGAATCGTATTCTAAATGGTTGTATTCCACTTGAATTCAACGTAATGCAATGAATAGCTGCAAAAACATCACTACTCAACTCAAATTCATACATATATCATAAATCAGACCGAAAAAGAGTCTATTCTCTTAAAATTGATCGATATACTGATAAATAGAAGTGTAATTATAGGTATTACATTAAAACGCAATTAAATGTCCCTAATAGATCGCTCAATATTAATTTTCGATTGAAATATATCAATATAGAAAACATTTTAAGAGTTGATTCACCTGAAAGTCATTGATATAGCAATCAATAGTTGTATAATTGCTAGTGTTCTATTAAATTACATTGTTATATAACGAATCCATCCGTTAGAGTATGTATTTAGTTATAATACATCAAGATATCTTTAAATAATCGTATAGTGCATGGCTGATATTCAATTAAGATGTCTTTATTTATATCGATCTGACATCTAAATACGTGCATTCAATTGAATTACATCGATGTAATGATGAAAAGTTTCAAGACTCAGTATTCTATTAAAATAATGTGACATGCAATGAATTAGTATCGAAATACTTATATTTCATTTAAATACATTGAAATAATGCTAAATTGGTGTGATATTGCAAATACATAGTTAAAACAACTTAATATATAATGAATTGATCTATAAACGCAGGTATTCATCATAAATTCATTCATATAGCAATCAATTATTATAAATTTATTTGAATATACTAAAATGACATTTTATATGCATTGAAGGAGTCTCTAAATGCATTTATTTAATTAAACGATAATTAAATAGTAGTATTACTGTTGGTATGCCGAGGAAATTCCTTGATATGTATCAAATTGGTCTCTAAATGTATATATTTTATTGGAATACATCAATAAAGCAACATGTCATCGTAAACGTTTCAGTATTCTGTTAAATGTCATAATATTTAACAAGTCGAGTAGTAAATGATGATATTCTTCATTTATTAGTATCAAGTTATATAATTGCAAATATTCTAACCAATCTATCTCTAAATGCTTCCATTTGTTTTAATATTCTTGTAAAATAATTGAGCATATAATGAATCGATGTCAAAATGCTACTAATCTATTTAAATACTTTAGAATTACTTTGAACAGCTTTGTCATTACAAATATTTATAAAAATTAATTAATATGTAATGAGCTAAAGTTGTAATCAGCTGAAGTTCATTGAGACAGTATTGAATAATTATATAATTGCCAACGTTCGGTGAAAGTACAATGATATCTGGCAAAACGGTTACTTAAAATATGTATTGAACTGAAATACAATGATAAATTCTTAAATAGTTATATAATTACTAGCATTTTCATATGAAATATCTTAACATATGTCAAAGTTAGTCTCCAAACCTATATATTCAGTTCAAATATGTTAGTATTAATTAATAGTTATAAAATCGAAACTACTCTTCTTGTATACTTTGATATATAACTAATAAGTATCGAAATACTCATATTTTAATTAGATACATTGAAAAACCAATGAATAATTATATAGTTGAAAATATTGAGTTAAAATAACTATATATATGTAACTAATTGGCCTTTAAATAGTATTCAGTTTAAAATTATCAATAAAGCAAAGAATAGTTGTATAATTGCTCGTATTCAATTGAAATTATGTGTTACGTAACAAATCGGTATCCAAAAGCCTATATTTAATTGAAATCCCTTGAAATAACATCAAATAATTATATAATTACTGGTATTAAATTAAAATACTAGAAAATTTGCCTAATTGGTCCATAAATTCTAACATTAAAATTGTTATATATCAAAGTATAACACTCTATTAAAATACTAAGTCATGTAACAAATTGGTGTCTTAATACTAACATTTCGGTGAGATGAATCGAGCTAGCGCTGAATGATTGTAAAATTGCAAATATTTAGTAATAATAACTTGATTTGTAACATATAGGTCTCTAAACACGAGTATTTTGCATAAGTTTATCGATAAAATAATGATTAGTCCTATTGTTGCTAGTATTCACTTAAATGGCATTCATATGAAACGAATCAGTCTCTGAAGGAATGTATTCAAAGAAAATACATCGATATATCATGCAAACAACTATAAGATTGGGTTTTTAATCAAACTACCTTGATATATATATCAAATTGGTCTTTACATGAATTTCTGTCTAAATACAAACATTTTGTTCACATGCATCGAACTAGCATTGAATGATTGCAATATTACAAATATTTAGTTATAATAACTTGTGTTATGAGTAGGTCTTTGAACATGAGTATTCCACTTATTTATCAATAAACTAATGAATTGTCTTATAGTTGGTGGCTTTTACTTAAATGACATTCATTTGTAACAAATCACTTTCTGAAGGAATGTATTCAAAGAAAATACATATGAAACAATTATATAATAGTGGATTTTTAATCAAACAACCTTGAAATTTATCGAACTGGTCTTTAAATGCATGCAATTAGTTAAAATACTGCAATAAAGGGATGAATTACTATAAAGTTATAAGTATTCTATAAAAATATATTAATATGTTTTCAATTAGTGTCTAAATACATGCAATTAATTAAAATAATTGTATAGTTGAAATTATTAATCAAACTACCTTGATATGTATCGGATTGGACTTTAAATGCATGCAACTAGTTAAAATACAGCAATAAATGGATGAATTACTGTAAAATTATAAGTATTCTATTAAAATATATTAACATGTTTTCAATTAGTGCCTAAATACGTGCATTTAACTAAAATACATCAATAAAGGAGTGTATTATTGTAAACTTACGAGTATTCTTTTAAAATGTCATGAGACGTAACGAATCAGAGTATAAACATTGGTATACTATGTGAATATATTAAGGAAAAAACAACTTGATATGCAACAATTTCTTATCTAATTGCATGAAGTGCAATGATATAATAATTAATAGTAATGTATCTACTAGTATTTTATTAAAATAACTTAAAATGTAAGAAATTATTTTCTAAAAGCATTTATTTAATTGAAATACATTGATATCGTCAAATGATCACATAATACAATGATATCATTTAATTAAAATGCCTTAATATTCTTCAAATTTGTCTCCAAAGGTCTGTGATCTATGGCAATTCATCAATATAATGATGAAGAGTTATAAAATTGGTAGTATTCTTTTAAAAGTTCATATTTTGTAATAAATCGATGTCAAAAAACTCATATTCTGTTCAAATGTTCTGAAATATTATCGAATAGTATAATTGCAAATACTTTGTTAAAATAACTTGATATGGAAAGAATGGATCTCTTAATGCGTGTATCAGTACAAGTTCATATATATAGCAATAATTAGTAGTATTACTACCTATATTCAAATAAATTACAAGGATACCTAAAGAACCAGTCTCTAATGATATATATTCTTTTGAAATACATTGATACAACACCAAATATCTATATAATTGTTAGTATTTAGTTGAAATATCATGATATATATTGAATTTATCTTTAAATGCGTGTGTTCAACTGAAATATTTCAATATTACTGTGAATAGTTGTAAATGTAGTGCTATTCTGTTAGAAATCTTAATGTGTAATGTATCTACATATAATTGCAAATATTCTAGTGCAATTAACTGACATCTAATGAATTAGTGTATAAATAAATGTATTCAGCTTACACTCATCGAAATAAGTGTCAAAATCTGTATAATTATTAGCATTCAGTTAAAATAAAATGATATCTAATGAATCGATCTCTAAAAATGGTTATTAAGTTCAAATACAATAATATATCATTAAATAATTGCACAATTGCTGCTATGCAATTAAAAGTTCTTGATATGTGTTGATATTTATGTCTAATGTGTCTATTCAACCAAACTATGTCAAAGAAATAGCATCGAATGGTTTTATAATTTCAAATATTCAAGTATGATATATTGATATGTTATGGATTGGTCTATATGTGGGTTTATTCAGCTTTACTTTGTTGATATATCTATGCATGGTTGTGTAAATGCAAGCATTCAGTTGAAATAGAATGCTATCAAATAGATCGATCTCTAAAAGATTGTATTTAGTTGAAAAACAGTGATATAGTATCCAGTAGTAGTATACTTGATGATATTCAAATAAAATATCATGATATGTATTAAATTGCTCTTTGAATGCACATTTTCTATTCAAATATATAGATATTATAATGAATAGTTGTAAAATTGTTAGTATTCTTCTAAAATACCTTAATATATATTGAACCGATATTAAATGTTAGAATTTGATTTAAATACATTAAAATATTATTAAATTATTGTATAATTATAAATATTCAACTAAAATAAATTGATATGTGAGAAATAGGTTTCTAAATATATGTATTCACCTTAAAGTCATTAATATAGCAGTCAATAATTATATAATTGCTAGTGTTCAATTAAATTACATTGATATATAACGAATCCGTCTCTATGAGCACGTATTTAGTTAAAATATATCAAGATATGTTTAAATAACCATATAATTGCTGATATTCAATTAAGATGTCTTTATTTATATCGATTTGACTTTTAAATGCATGCATTCAATTGAATTACATCGATGTAATGATGAAAAATTGCGCGAATATCAGTATTCTGTTAAAATACTATGATGTGCAGTGAATTAGTATCTAGATACTCTTAATTCTTGCAAATTCATTAAAATAACATTAAATGGATATGCCATGCATGTAATTAGTTAAAGTACAACAATAAAGGGATGAATTACAGTAAAGTTATAATTATTCTATTAAAATATATTAATATGTTTTAAATTAGTCTCTAAATACATTCACTTAACTGAAATGAGTCAATAAAGCAGTGTATTGCTGTAAACTTACAAGTATTCTTTTAAAATGTCCTGGGATGTAAGAAATCAGAGTATAAATCATTATCAAATTGCATGTATTGACCATAAGTACATTGATATTATAAGGAATAGTTATTTATCTAGTAGTATTCTGTTAAAATAACTTTAAATGTAAGAAATCATTTTCTAAAAGCATTTATTTAGTTGAAATATAATAATATCATCCAATAGTCATATATTACTAGTATTCAATTAAAATACCTAAATATATTTCAAATTAGTCTCTAAAGGTCTGTATTCTATCAAAATACATCGATATAACAATGAAGAGTTATACAATTTACATTATTCTTTTAAAATTCCGTACTATGTAATAAATCAGTGTCTAAAAACTCATATTTTGTTCAAATATACTAAAATATTATCGAATAGTTGTATAATTGCAATTACCTTATTAAAATAACTTGATCTTTAATGAACATATCTTTTAAAATATTATCGAATAGTAGGATATCTAAAGAACATATCTTTAATGACAGATATTCTTTTAAAATATATCGATACAACACCAAATACATCGATATAAATTGATAGTATTCTTTTGAAATTTCATATTATGTAATAAACTGATGTCAAAAAACTCATATTCTGTTCAAATGTTCTGAAATATTATTGAATAGTATGCAAATACTTTGTTAAAATAACTTGACCTGGAATGAATAGATCTCTTAATGCATGTGTCAGTACAAGTTCATGTATATAGCAATGATTAGTAGTATTACTACCTATACTCAAATAAATTACAAGGATATCTAAAGAACCAGTCTCTAATGACATATATGTTATTTTGAAATATCGATTACAACACCAAATACATATATTCTTGTTAGTATTTAGTTGAAATATCATGATATATATTAAATTTATCTTTAAATGCGTGTGTTCAACTGAAATATTTCACTATTATAGTGAATAGTTGTAAATGTGGTGCTATTCTATTAGAAACCTTAATGTTTAATGAATCTATATGTAATTGCAAATATTCTAGTACAATTAACTAACATCTAATGAATTAGTATATAAATGAATGTATTCAGCTTAGATTCATCAAAATAAGAGTCAAAATCTATATAATTACTAGCATTCAATTAAAATAATACCTTTTTAGGTCTTTTGGCCAAGATCAAGTGTAGCATTCACTTAAAATAAAATAATATCTAATGAATTGATCTCTAAAAATGGGTGTTGAGTTCAAATATAGTAATATATCGTTAAATAATGAATAGTTTTAAAATTGTTAGTGTTCCTCTAAAATACCTTAATATATATTGTACCAGTATCTAAATGCAGTATTTTCATTCAAATACATTGAAATATTATTTAATAGTTGTATAATTGTAAATATTCAATTAAAATAAATTTATATGTAAGAAATTCATTTCTAAATTCGTGTATTCGCCTTAAAGTCAAATATATTGAAATAGCATCAAGTGATTTTTGAAATTGCAAATATTCTAGTAAAATAAAATGGCATGCAATGAATTAGTCTATAAATGCGTGTATTCAACTTAAATTCATCTATATAGTAATAAATAGATTTATAATTATAGTATTCAATTAAAATACAATAATATCATAAAAAAATCTAATGAATTGATATCTAAAATCTTGTATTGAGCTGAAATATAATGATATATTATCAAATTATTGTATAATTGACGATATTTAATTACACACCTTGATATATCAAATTAGCCTCTAAATGTAAATATGTCAATATAATAATAAATAGTTAAAAAATTGTCAGTATTTTATTAACAAATTTTGATATGCAACGAATCACTGTCTAAATACCAGTATTTTCTTTAAATACATTGAATTATTTTTAAATAGTTATATAGTTACAAATATTAAGTTAAAATAATTAATATGTAATAAATCTGTTATTTATCTGTGTTATAATGAATAATTATATAATTATTTATTTTTAATTAAAATAAATTAATATATAATGAATTAGTCTCTAAAAATATGTATTTAATTCAAATACACAAAAATACCAGCAAACAATCATATAATTATTGTTATGTAATTAAAATACCTTAATATATATTAAATTAGTCTTTAAATATATAATTATAATAATGAATAATTTGAAAATTATTAGATTTTGCTAAAATATCTTAATATATAACAAATCATTGCCTAAATATTAAACTTTCGTTCAAATTTTTTAAAATAGTATCAAATAGTTATATAATTATAAATATTTAATTAAAATTACTTGACTTATAATAAATTAGTTTTTAAATATATATATTATATTTAAATTCAATAATATAGTATTAAATAATTATATAATTATTAATATTTAGTTAAATTATGTTCATATATAAAGAACATAATCAGTTGACTCTTTTACAATTAATTTATCCAGTTTGCGATAATTCAAAATTTGAGAGAGGCAAGCGGCGGGAGTTTTTTTTATATATTTTTCTAAATTCTAATTGACTCTGCGTTCTCTGCTTCTGTCGCTAGGGTTTTGTCGATTTCGCACCATACTTTTTTAGAAGGAAGGAGAGATCTCGCAGCGGCAGATTCGGAGGAGAGAAGGCAGCCATGGCGATCACCAAACTCAGAGGATTATGACGCCGGACGTCGACGTCTCCATCGATCGATGTCTCTAACGTTTTTCGGCTTCCGTCTGCGATCTTGATTTGCGTCTGGGCGCCCTGCCGGCAGATCCGATCTTCCGGTTCCTCCAGATCGTGAGTATTCTTCAAATTATTTTGTATGTTTTGTTCGTCATTGGTTAGCAAGTTTCTTAATGCGATAGAGAGCTTGGATTCGGATTTGGCTCTCGTAACTGAAGGATCTTTGCAACTAGGGTGGATTACTGCTATCAGATTTAGTTTAATCATGGTAATTTTTTATGAACCTAACCAAGTTCAACTTCTGAATTTGTTGATTGATTTGTTTGGAGTGTCTAGTTGAAAAATTATGGAGAACTGCTAAATTAATCAAGTAGGCATATTGGATTAGGAAGTTGTTGAATGAATAACCACCTTTGAAGAGGGTGTTACGCAAAAATTTGATCGCTATTATGTTGCATTTGTTTGATAGATAGATGATCGAAGATAATGTACAATTTTTATATGAAAGGATTTGTGAGATTTTGGATGCCTGTAGCCTTGTATGCTGGATTTAGTGGATTATGGATGGGTAAGGCAATTTTATTATTATTCTTTATACTGTATTGATTACTACAAACTACAAAGAATAACTGGCAGAGAAATCATCATTCTGGTTTCCATTACCCTAGCCCTATGAATTATGGTGTTAGGCTCTGCGATGTTCTCACCCGCATATCTACTGGTGCTCACCACTGCCACATTGTCAATTTCTTTTTTCCAGTCAGCCACCATTGTACATGTGACTTCGAGTCTAATCAGTAGCCGCTTTAGGCCTCTAACGGTCAATTGACCTTTGTTTCAGCTAATAACTCAGCAACTAACAGCTCAATAAATCAAGAAGACATACAATCTCCCTGTTATCCTTAGAACTATTGTGACTAATGGTTGGCTTGTCCACCAGTAATCTTTTGTTAGTGTCACGCCATGCTCAGTTATAAATGGAAGGCTTCTCCCCTTAGGAGAAGCAACTTTGGGCCTAGAATTTTCATTTGTACTTTTTAGAGATCACCATACGTTCCTCTAATGTACTTAGAGATATTTCCCTTGTATTCACTTTCGAGAAACTCCTCTTTTTTACTTTGTTGAATGCTTTGATTGGTTGACCATAGATGTAGTGAGATTTCTCTGAACCATATAAACTTGTGTTCTCTCTGGTTTGCCCTTTTCATTCACCTTTTTTTTGTAGGGTCATTGCAACCAGAGCAGATCTTTTCCCACAAAAGATCCATCATTGATTATCTCTTTTTGTAGGGTCATTGCAACCAGCGCACTTCTTTTCCCACAAAAGATCCATCATTGATTATCTCTGAACCGAATTCATCATCATCTTTAGTATCTTCACGCGGACTTGAGAGGTGAACTAGTTTCACAGTTAGGCTTTTTGTCATGCCCTAACTTGTTAATAAGAAACTAAGCAGTAGATCAACTAGCTAACTTGAGGATGATCCTAAATTCATTTTTAACATAGTAATTAAATGGAATTTAGAATAAATTTGAAACCAAAATAATCTATTAATAGCAATGGAGAATAGTCTAGCTTACTACAAGAGTTTCACTACATCATTTTTTAAATATAAAGCAATTAAAAAGAAATACTAATCTAAATTATCTTCTAGGTTATTGCTCTCACACACATCCTAGTGTAGTTATAGTGTACCTAAAAAACAAATAGAAGGTGAGCCCTTTTGAACTCAGTATTTTATAAACTTCTGAATTAGTTGATTGATTTCATCTTGTTTTGTTATTTTGGTATTTTCATGTTTCTTGGTCTTAGGTTGTCTTTTCATATTTTGATGGAGAACTATCATTCTTGTACCGCTTTACCTTAAAACTTGCTAGAAGTTTCTGTCTCTTTGTCATCCTAGAAAAAACCTGCTTGGAACCGTTCCTTGTATTAGTAATTCTTTTCTCTTGAGACAATTGCCAGATGATCGCTCCCCGCCCCGCATCGGAGTAACTGAACAAATAGAGAAACTGATTTCAACATTCGATAAACAAACCATATAAAGTTAGTTCCTCTACCTCGATAAGAGCTGATTCATTTTCTTGTTGATGAGTTCTCAATTTCTTTTATTTCTCTCTAGTGCTTTCACTCTTACCACACAACAATAAGCTTGTCCTCCCATGAAGCTCTGTTGAATGTTACTGCTGGAAGCTTCTCCTTGCTATGCCCTTTCTATTTCTTTTCTTCTTTCGACTTCTATGCATATAAGCTTTTATATATAAAAACCTTGATAAATATTAAATTACATATTATTGTATGTATCTTGCTTTCCAAGCTTATCTGCCAACTGACCTTTAGCAGCCGTATAGAGCCAAAATTCCTTCTCAATTAATTGGTGAAAATTTGATTTAGTCCTCAAGTTTCTTTTAGCCTCTCATTTAGGTCCTTTTTTATTACATTTGGCCTTTTTAATTCAAATCAAAGACAATTTATTTCTAAGGAGGTCCAACCTTAACCCAAACATGTATTCAACTAAAAATTAATGTCATTAAGCTAATTTCATGTTAATTGAAAGTATAAAATATCAATAAATATAATTATTTAACAACAAGCACAATAATTCCACTAATGTAAATTTCGGGATGTCACACTTTTCTTTCCAAGAATCTAATAGTGAGTGTCATGATCTGTCCCCAACTATTAAGGTATTATCCACTTTGGATTATCCCATACTAAGCCTCATGATTTGTCCCCCAATAGACACCTTGACATCTTAAGTTTATAGTCTCACACATAAAGATTAAGAATTCCCCTCTACTTTGGATGTAGTACAATTCATCTTCATGCCCTTCTCACCGGACCTAAAAGCTTACTAGAAAGAATTCATTGTACTAATGATTCTCTTCTCTTAGACTTTACTCAATGACCACTCCTTGCTCTCCTCAGCTTCAAGTCGTAGTGCCAACCGTGGGAACTCCCCTCTTTGTGTCCTACTAATTTCCACAAACTTCAAGTGAGTATTCCCAGTGTCCTACTTATTTGGCAAACGTAATAGATCATATCATCTATTCCACTTCATGTTATTTATGCAATTTAATTTTTAATATTCTAATTTACTATATTATTTATCTTATCTTTATTACGGGTCTTATTTTTTAGCCAATGACTGACACGCCACTATGGTAACTTAATGGACCACCAATTAACTATATGTTACCTCATCACATTTGGTGAAACACCAATCAACCACTATTAATAACACACTAGCCGTGGTGTGCGTGATTGTATATTTGAATATGAATACAGGCTCTAAAATATAATTTTTCTAAAATATCATCTCCCTACTATTCTCTCCTTGGTTAAGGTCCATTGGACCTTTCTTTTCTCCTCTCTCTCTTCAAGCGGGAACCATAGCTGCTGCACCACCTCCTTTCTCCATCTCCTCTCTCTCGCCAATACTTTTCTTCTGTCCTTTTTTTGTTGGTGAAAGGCAAGATAATTACTCTACATTTTTTTTCTTTTCTTCGGTGACCCAAGGGCCAAGGTTGCTACGTGCCTTCCCTCTTCGACGAATAGTAATATAGAGGCATGCATAAGGCCTCTCAATGCCACGGACTTCAATGGCTAGAGAGCTTAACTTACCTTTGACTTTGGCGTTAATGCTAGGCTTCCCCTCCTTTGCTGCTAGTTGAAAAGAGTGCAGCTGATCTCCCTCACTTTCTTCATTTGTCTTGACACATTTTTGTCACAGGGGAAGATAAATAACCTTCCCTTCCCCTACTCAAATTAAATTGATTACCGCACTACGCTTTTCTCCTAACTCCCCTTTTTAATTTATATTGAAATAGCCCTCTTTCCCTTTAGCTTCCATCAGTTATAAATGCATCTTTGATGCAATTAATTTACATTCAATGGAGTTAAAAGGTTTAGACATTCCCAGAATTGAATTACATGAGAAGGATCATGAACATGCTTTCTCAATTACGAAATATGGAATAAATCATGTATTCTAGATAACCACAAAGGTAGTGTAAGTCGATAAGTAATTGCAGCAACTCTCTTTGTAATTTGAAAGGGTCCAATGAATTGGGCTTTTAGCTTGCTTGCTCTCTTAAATTTGATCACTCTCCGCATCGAACTCACCTTGAGAAACACATGATCTCCTACTTGAAATAACTTCTTGTGGCGAACATCATAATACTTTTCTTGCATGTCTTTGTTGGCCCTTAGGCCTTCCCAAGAGGGGGGCTGAATTGGGATTAAAAAAAATTCCGAATAAATTGTACGTATGAAATCAACAGCAGATAAAAAGCGTGCACAATCAAATATTCAAAATAGATGAGAAGCAAGTTCAAGTTATGGCGAAAACAAGTTAAACAGAACACAAAAAAGCAGATTGGTCGATTTTATCAAATAGATCGGATAAACAGGAACAGTGCAGAAAATAGAGAAAGAAAATCGGTTGATTTGAGCAAATTGATCAAAATAGCAATATCAACACAATAACAATTAAAAAAAAACGTGAGAGATATGATTTAGATACTATATAAATCAAATTTTATTAAAGTAATTTGAGCTTATTTTTAAGTTAAAATCAGATTTAGTAATTTTATGTATTGATCAAATTTTAACGCGTTAGAGAGGAGAGAAAAATAATAAGCGATTTATAATGGTTCGGCTTTCTGCCTAGTCCACTCCCCACTCTCCTCAAGTGGGATTTCAATCCACTAACATACTGACTTTTTAACGAGAACCAAAGATGAACAAACCCGACTACAAATTCACCGGCGTTTTCTAGGAACCAAAGCCGACCAAACCTTACAAACTCACTGGCTTTTTCTAGGAATCAAAGCTGACCAAACCTTACAACGCCACCGACTTTTTCTCGGAATCAAGGCCGACAAAACTTTACTTTGAATTTTTACACAGGAAAAATTATAACCCACCTATTTTCCCACTTAATGGGAAAAACCAAACACCTCCACCAAGGGAGAGAACAAGAGCATGAAGTGAGTTGCTAGTCTAGCTAGCTAACGTTACAACTTAAGAGTAAGTAAAAAAAATACACAAGGAGCTTTATACGCATAGAGATTTGCCAAGAGAGAAAACTCGTGAAAATCGAAAATGAGTCACCAACAACTCATTTAAAAATCGAAAGAAGCTAGATCTTAAAAAAAAATTGGTTTTCAAAAACTTGGAATGCTTAAGCAAGGATGTCTTCAAGTAAGCAAGAAAATCTCAAGAAAATCTCAAATAATGTTTTCCAAAATTAAAGCTTACTGATTTCAGAGAAACTAAGAGCACGAAACAAAAACAGATAAACATGAAATTGTTTGTCAGCAGAAGGAAAAATGCAGCTTCAGATTTTTGCTTGATTGCTAGCTAAAAGCTTCTCCAAATGATCACTTCTTCAAGAATGAATTCAGATTTTTGCTTGGAAAGAAGTTGGGGAATACTTAAAGCTTGAGAGGAGAGCTTAAAACACTTAGAAAAAAATTCTACAAGAGTATATTTTTTTTGTACAGAACTGCAGTTTTTACATCAAGAAAAAATGATTCAGCTGAATGAAAATGCTCTTAATTCAAAATAATTAATAAGAGATTGCCATGTATTCATGTCCTACCTAAAGACCAATGAGAGGAAGGCAAGCGGTGGGCATTTTGGACTTTTTTCGGGCTCAAGAAATAGTGAAAGTTTCAAGTTTTCTGGAAACAGGTTCTAAAAATTATGGCAGTAAAAATAAGAGATTTGAGAGTAAGAAAAGTATAAAAATACTAATGTGTGCTTACTTAGCATAAAGAAAAATGAAGGGATGTCATATAGGATTATTTTGCCCTTAAAATATACTAAAAAAGATCATCATATCTCAGCACAAGTACAAAAAAATCTTAGCCAAAAGATATGAGTTGAAAAATATCAACTTAATATTTCTTCTTTTAGAAAGGGACAAACGAAGAGAAAAATAGGGGCTTTGTAGACTTTTCATAAAAAGAAAAATATGACACATCATAAAGTTTTTGAAAATATCAAATAATGCCTTTTAGCACCGCTAAAATAATGAAACAACGGTCAAGCAACATTCTGGGCGGACTAGGCGGGTCTATCCAGGCCCAGCATAGCCAACCGATTGATTTAGTGAAATTGACCGGTTGTTCTGTTTTGGTTTAAAAAGGTGAGTTGTTTGAAAGATTTGGGCCACTTAAAAGATAGAATAAGATAACATTCTAGGCCTACAAATTCAAGTGAAAAAAGGTAAAAATATCTAGAAAAAATAAGTAAAATCTATTGGCAAACTAATGCGTTTACATAAACTCCTATGAAGTATAAAGAAAAATAAATTGTGAGTTCTGCTTCACTTGGACTTGAGAATATTCATCTTTTAATGAACGGTTAGCCTGTAAAGACATGCTTAGAAAAGGATTAGTAGTAAACCTAAAGTAATTGTGATCATCAAAATCAATGATCCCCTTTTTGATGATGATAATTACTTTAGTGTGCTAAGAGGGTTTTAAGATTTATAAACAAGTAAAAAGCTCCCCCTTAGCAAGACACTAAAATGTAATAGATAAATAATGTAGAGTATTGCAAACTTGAAGGAATAAATTTTTCCTAAATCAATGTACATATAAAAAAATAGTCACACAAAGGGTAATATTGTAATATTTGCATGACTAAATGAGATAATCATAATAATCACAGTGATTTCATCTTATAAGAACATAGTAATAGATTTTATAAACAATGGACATCACACTAATATTTATACAATTTCTCTCCCTTTGGCATCATTAAAAAGATAGTTAAAGTGAAAAAGAACAATCTTAAAGGAGTAGAACAACGCTTATTTTCTATTACCATAAGCATGAATATTACATAAAGCGATAACAGTAAGTTCAGCTTTCTATATTTTTACCACAATATCAAACATAATAATATTATCATAACATAACTTCATAATAAAAATTAAGCATAATTAGAAGCTTCACATATATAAATGACCACAAGTCAAGAGTTCACATGAATTACATGCCAAAAATTTCACAAGTCATGCATAAGACTATTGTTCTCATAATATTACATGAACATGACATAAAATATAAGGATAGCATCACCATCACTTCTTGCCCTTGGTGGAAGAGGATTTAGACTCTTTAAGATGGTAGTGCAAAAGTCAGTCATATTATCTGAATTGTTGTTGATCACTTTTGCAATCTCAATCAAGAAGGCAGATTAGGAATCAATTTGAGCTTGTTGAGATAAAAGTTATTGATAATTTTTTTCAGCCTTTTTTCCTAATTCACGAAATGAGTCCACAATAAAATTGACAAATTTAGTTGTGAAGAGTGACTCAACACTTGAAGTGGATGGAGGCTGAGTGGAAGAAGGAAGTGGAGCTGATGAGGATGGCTGAGTGGATGTAGGTGGAATGGAAGACTGACCAAATGTGTGAGTAGAGAAGGAAGGCTTGGGCTAACGCAATTTGAAGCTTTGCTTGGAGAATTGATAGTAGGAGGCTCCAACAGGTTTAGCTGAGAAATCAAACCCAAGTCGCGCAGTAAGGTACTCACAAATGACATTCTCATAATGCAGACTCTGCATAGAGACACTTCTCTGTGCAGCATTATGACATTTTTTCATTTTAGAAGCACACATGCAAACACTGAATACTATTTCAGATTTACTTGCAGTTAAATAAAGTAAAGAACAATCATACCTCGATAAAGCTTTTCATTCACACTTTTACCTTTTTCATCTTTATCAAATTTGGTGGAAGGACTCATCGGAGTACCAATTTATTTAAATTTGTTCATTCCATAATTCTTTAGAAGCTCTCTAGTATACTTACTTTGACTGATGAATATGTCATCGGACAATTGCTTGATTTGCAATCCAAGAAAAAGTGTGAGTTCTCCCATCATGCTCATCTCAAATTCTCTAGACATGCACTTAGAAAATTCTTCACAAAAAGTTTTATTAGTAGCACCAAAAATTATATCTACATAAATTTGCACTAGTATGAAATTATCATTTTATCCTCTTATGAATAAAATTGTGTCAACTTGCCCCTTGACAAAACTATTATCTACTAGAAATTTACTTAATCTCTCATATTAAGCACGGGGTGCTTGTTTCAAGCTATAAAGAGCCTTTTTGAGTTTGAAAACATAATCCGGAAAATAAAAATCGATAAAATTGAGGGGTTGCTCGACTTAAATCTTTTCTTTAATAAAACCATTTAAAAATGTGCCTTTGACATCCATTTGAAACAATTTAAAATCTTTAAAACAAGCAAATGAAAACAAAAAATGTATAGCCTCTAAACGAGCAACGGGTGCAAAGGTTTCCTTAAAATTGATACCTTCTGTTAACATGTGGTTCAATGCTGCATCTCAGCCGTACACGTGGCGCTGTGGGAGCACGAACCCCTTATTATTGTTATTATTATTCTTGCAGGTCTCAAACCTCAGCCATGAGGGTTCAGCCAAACATCGTCCATGATGATTGAAGATCATCTCCAGCAATATCGATGATGATGTTTCTCAGCTGTACCTATCACTGCCAGCGTGTCACGACTGCACCGTTTCCAATGCAGCATGTTTTTTCCAGTCATGCAAACCAAGGGCCCGCATGCTTCAGCCATCACGGACCTCTAGAAGAATCTCCAAGATCAAGAAGCCAATAAATATTGGATATTTCATTCTGCCTATTGAGCTCCACTATCTCCTGCCTATAAATATCCTCTAGCGAGCAACGGGAAATGAGGTTTTTTGGTTGGAATTGCAGGATCTCTCTTCTATCACCCTTGTATTAAGAATTTGAGATAAGAAAGCTCTCTCTTTTTTTCGCTCATTGTACTGGTCTTTTCGACCACCTTTCTTTTTCTAGTGAAATCATCTCTAGTTGATCGCTCGGTGGACCTAGGGGATTTCCTCCCTGAACCACCTTAAATCTCTGTGTGCTGTTCTGGATGCGTATTATTCTCATGTAAGCCTTAATCATCAGGCTTAGCTCTCTATGTACTGCTGTCTCTTGGGACTCTCTCTCTCTCTCTTGGGACTCCCTACTTCCCACGTCAATATTTTCTGGTGCTTTCATTGAGACCTCGAGAAGATAGTGGCCAGGACACGCAGAACCAACTCCGCAGTCCGCAGCACACATGCAGGTGAACCTTCTGTCAGGGCGCCAGGTGATGAAGGTTCAGCTTCAACATCCCAGCGTCGCGCCGGATCTACTTCTTCCTCCCGAGGTACCAGCATTTCAGAGTTGCAGGGGATGCTGACGAACCTCACTGACCTGGTTACTGGCCTTACAGCTCAGCAGACCACCTTTCTTTTTCTAGTGAAATCATCTCTAGCTGATTGCTCGGTGGACGTAGGGAATTTCCTCCCTGAACCACCTTAAATCTCTGTGTGCTGTTCTGGATGCGTATTATTCTCATTTAAGCCTTAATTATCAAGCTTAGCTCTCTGTGTGCCGTTGTCTCTCAGGACTCTCTCTCTATTGGGACTCCTTACTTCCCACGTTAATATTTTCTGGTGCTTTCATTGAGACCTCAAGAAGATAGTGGCCAGGACACGCAGAACCAACTCCGCAATCTGCAGCACACATGCAGGTGAACCTTCTGTTAGGGCGCCAGGTAATGAAGCTTCAGCTTCAACATCCCGGCGTCGCACCGGATCTACTTCTTCCTCCAGAGGTACCCGCATTTCAAGAGTTGCAGGGGATGCTGGCGAACCTCACTGACCTGGTTACTGGCCTTATAGCTCAGCAGGCCGTGATTCTCAGGCAGACTCAGTCGGTTGCGGCGGCCCGTGCCTGTGATCCTCTCCTGCCGGTTGCAGCGGCTCCTATTCCCTTCTCGCCGAATGCAACACCTTTTGTTCAGTTGTCGGTTCTTCTCATCTGCCCAGACACCCTCTTCCTGGCAGGCGCCAGTCACAGAAGACTTCAGGCCACCTCGACTTGAAGCCTATATGGGTACTACTGACCCCCGTGAGCACATTCAGGGATTCGAAGCTGCTGTTCGCTATCGCCAACTTGATGAAGCCATCAAATGCCACCTCTTGGCCAACACCCTGAAAAGGGCGGCTTTCAGCTGGTTTGTTAAGCCCAGGGGTCACATTTATTCCTATAAGCATTTGAAGTGGGAACTCATCGCCCGCTTCATCGGCCGGACCAGGATGGTTGTCTCCGATATGGTGCTTGCGGGACTATACTAACCACTTCTTCGCCGCAGTAGCAGAAGTAGAAGACGTCGACCCCGTTGTAGCCATGCACAACTATCGGAGAGGTCTTAAGAGCGGGGACTTGTCCAAGTCGTAGACTAGCGAAACCTCGGAGCTACCCGGAGCTGGTTGCCAAGGCCAGCCAGTTTGTGCTGCTGGAAGATGCTGAGGCCTCTCCCCCTGATATTTCCAGAGCTAAAAAGGAGACGAAGAGAAAACATCGGGGGCGACAAACCATCATCTACGATGAACCGCGGGGGCAAGAACCATGGCAGGGATGAAAGGAGGCCACGACAGACCCATGAGTAGAAGCACTTCTTCTCCCGGCCGCTTACTGAAGTTTATGCGGCGGTCGTGAAGCAAGGCTGGGTTCGTCCTGCAGGACCCAAACCAGCACCGCCTGCCGGAGTGGATCCGGAGAACTACTGCGAGTTCCACGGGAATTACGAGCACAAGCTTCACAAGTGCCGCGCATTGAGGGCCTTGCTCAACAAGATGACGGATCAGGGTAAACTCGAAGAGTTCATTCTGATGGCCTCTACATTCAATGCTGCGCAGAAGGGAAAGGCCCCAGAAGATGTGGGGGCTCCAGCCCAGGCTTTACCACCGCCAGGCCCTAGCCAGCCGATGCGGTCCTACCCCCTGCTGCAAGAACAATTAACGTCATCTTTAGCATTGACTCTGCTACTGCTCGCCACCAGGTGATTGAAGTCGGCGGCATCTCTCATCAACTTTCTTCTTCTATCCCGTTCACTTTCTGCCATAAGACCTTCCCCAACAAGGCAACCCTCACAACGACCCGATAGTGGTCACAGCCCGCGTCGCCAATTTTGATATTCGGCGAGTGCTCCTCGACTCAGGAAGTGTGGTCGATATCCTGTTTGAGTCCGCCTTCTTCCAGATGGGGCTTAAGGAAACGAACCTCCTCCATGTAAGAACCACTTTGCTGGGTTTCTCCGGAGAGAGGGTTCAGCCGTTGGGATTTATCTCCCTGCCGGTCTCTTTCTGTGACGACAACGGCCACGCCATGAGTATGGTAAACTTCAGTCATCAGAGCCAAGTCAAACTACAACGCTATCCTCGGGAGAACAACTCTCAACTCGTTCGGGATGGTGATCTCTACGCCACACCTCTGCGCTAAATTTCCTACCTCCAGTAGCATTGTCACCATCAGAGGAGACCTCAGGCACAACTCGTCGTCGATCAGCTGGACTCCAGGGAGTGTCAACCTGTTGTACCACAAGAGGGGGTCATTAATGTACCTTTGGGGGGAGGGGATTCTTTTAAGGTTGTAAACTTATCTTCCTTTATGAATGACAAGCAGCAAGCAGATGTCACTGCTTTGCTTTTTGAGTACATAAATGTCTTTGCTTGGTCTCCTGAAGATACCTCAGGATGATAGGGCTATTTGTGAGCATTATTTGAATGTGTCTGTTGATGCAACTCCCATAAAACAAAAGAAGAGGGTCATGGCAGGAGAGAGGCAGAACGCCATCGAGGAAGAGGTTAACAAACTATTGAAGGCGGGATATATCAGGGATGTCCAATACCCACAATGGCTTACCAACATAGTTATGGTAAAGAAAGCCAATGGGAAATGGAGGATGTGCATAGACTTCCGAGCACTCAATCAAGCTTGTCCCAAGGACACATATCCTCTACCACGCATCAATATAATAGTTGACCGCACCTCTGGGTATAATGTCATGAGCTTCCTAGATGCCTTCTCTGGATATCACCAAATTCGAATGGCCAGAGAAGATGAAAAAACTGCCTTTATCACTGACTTCAGCACGTACTGCTATGATGCCATGCCCTTTGGTCTCAAGAATGCCGGTACCACTTACTAGCGAATGATAGACACCGTGTTCAAGAATCAAAAGGGGAAGAATCTAATCTGGTCAAAAGTCGGAGCATGGAGGAACATCTTGTCGACATCAGAGAGATGTTCGACACTCCCCGAAGGTTCAATCTCAAGCTTAATCTTGCCAAATATACTTTTGACGCGGTCTCAGAAAAATTTCTGGGTTACCTATTATCAGCCAGAGGGATAGAGGCCAACCCAGACAAGATATCGACGGTTCTTAGCATGCCTTCTTCCTAATCATTGAAGGAGATTCAGAAGCTGGCAGGATGGGTCAACAGTCTGGGAAGGTTCATCTCCAAAATGGCAGGACGGGTCAATAATCTAAGAAGGTTCATCTCAGCTGTCCTCATGCACGATGATAAGGGGATTCAACGCCCTATCTTCTACGTCAGCCATATACTTTTTGACACTGAGACTCGGTACCACACGCTGGAGAAGATTGCTCTCGCTCTTCTGATGGCAGCAAGAAAGTTGCATCCATATTTTCAGTCGCATACTATCTAGGTGGTCACCGACCAACCCCTTCTCAAGGTATTGCACACTCCCGAGGTTTCGGAAGGCTCCTCAAATGGTCCATTGAGCTTGGCGAGTTCGATGTCAAATATACTTCGCGGACGGTGATCAAGGCTCAGGCGTTGGCCAAATTCATTGCTGAATTTTCCACTTCAGAGCCATCGCCCACTAAAAGCAAGGTCATACCCTGGTCTCTCCACGTCGATGGTGCTTCCGGACTTCAATCTCAAGGAGTGGGAATCCTTCTAACCAGCCCAATGGGAGTTGCCTTATATCGAGCGGTAACTCTTCAGTTTAAAGTTACCAATAATCAGACAGAATATGAAGTTCTCATTGTCGGGCTGATGTTTGCCCTCGGGATGTCAGTGAAGCATATACAAGTATTCAACGACTCACAGTTAGTCGTCAATCAAGTGAATCGCGCTTACGAGACAATGGATGAAGTTTTAAAGAAGTATTTGGTGAAGGCCCATTCCTTGATCTCCCAGTTCTACGAATTCTCCTTAACGCATGTTCCCAGGGAGGAGAACTAGGTGGCAGATCATCTCGCCAAAGGGGGCTCCCTGACTTTCATCAGTATCAGACATTCGAAAAGCCCAGCTACGAGTGTGCAGAGATCCATAGCTCTGAACATACACTCTGCTGGATGGATAAAATCATTAATTATCTGAAGAATGGAGCTCAACTCAGCAACCAACAAGAGGCAAAAAGGCTAAGGCTCGAATGCGCCAAATACGCCCTCATTAGCGAGGAACTGTACAGAAGATTTTATGCCTGGCCACTCACTAAATGCTTGAGGCCTGAAGAAGCTCAAGAAGTTATGGAGGCCGTTCACAAAGGAGAGTGTGGAACTCACGCTCAAGGCTGAAGTTTGGTCTTGCGGATTCTGCGCCAGGGATTCTTCTGGCCCAATATCCACAAAGATGCCCAAACATTCATGAAAAAATATCCCCAATGCCAATACTATGCTGATATGCAGAGGCAACTTGCTGGCTACCTCTGGCCATCAACTCGTCTTGGCCCTTCGCCGTATAAGAGCTCGACTTTTTGGGCCAATGCCTATTGCCATCCGGAGCTACAAATGGGTGCTGGTCGCTGTTGACTACTTCACAAAGTGGATAGAAGCAAAGCCTCTTGCTCAACCCACTGCCGACAAACATCGTCAGCAGATATGGTGTTCCCATGGTGATTATCACAGATAACGACACTCTCTTTGCCAATCTACTAATCCGTAATTTCTATGGCAAGCACTAGATTAATCTCAAGTATGTATCTGTTTGGCACCCCCACACGAATGGACAGGCTGAAGCTACTAATAAAAATGTCATGAATATCCTGAAGAAACGCCTCGACGGTGCCAAAATCCGCTGGCCAGACGAATTACCAGGCGCTCTCTTGGCTTACAACACTTCCCCATTCGAAGTTACCCAGGAATCTCCTTTCTCTCTGGCCTTCGGGATGGACGCTGTTATACTTGTTGAGCTGGAACATTACTCCTCTATAGTGGAGGCAACCGCCAACTTCGATCTCGAAGATTTGCAAATTTGGATGAATGGGAACGATGATTCACGGCGGGTTGATCTAGATCTCTTGGAACAGAAAAGGCAGTTGACCGGGCTCAAACGTCTAGAGCATAAACGTCCAAAGACATCGCTCAGGGCCATTTGGTGCTCAAACGACGACTACTTGCTGGTAGCAACTTAGGGGTTCCCAAACTTGAACCCAACTGGGAGGGCCCATACATCGTGCGTGAGATTATGGGACCTAATGCGTACTATCTTATGACTTCTGATGGCATTCAACTTCCTAGGACGTGAAGCTGGGATGATTTAAAAAAGTTCTATGCTTAAGCCCTGACATCTATTCATTCTCATTTTTTACACCTGGAATTCATTTGTACAGATTCATCAAGAAATTTTTTATATTAATATACATTCAAATTCTTTTGTTATGATTTTTAGGAGGTTACATTAATATCGGGGTTCTGAATTCTGAAGCTTCAACGATTCCTAATTATCGTCCTAGCATATAACAAAGGCCCCTCATGTGCAAGGATCTTTGCTCATATATCTCATATTCTGAAATTCTGAGTCAATCCTAGCATTGATGATTCATACTGAGGTATTCATATTATCTAAAGCATGACTGGCTTATCACCTATTGCTCAGACATCGTACCCGAGGTTTTATCATCTCGTACACGATGGTTCATTATCAATCCATATACCGAGATCACTGAGCCTAGTCACGCCTATGGCAGGCGGGGCCTCCAATCGACATCTGGAACCTCTCCATAAGCCCTTCTAGCTAGCGGAGGGCCAGAAGGCCTGCTCGTAATCTTAGGGCAGTGCCTGCTATCTACTCATGATACATGTCCCTCCTAAGTAGAGTGCTTTCGCCTCCCACTAGGATCTGTCGCCCTAACGGAGGTCAGCCCATGTCTCAAGTACAAACATCGATTTCGATGTTTCAGACAATCTACAGTCCTTTTGGCATCGGGTCAGATAACTTCTCCTAGGCAGGATCTCCACTATTATCATTACTTCTTTTTTGTGCAGGTTTATAAAGGAGTATGATTTCAAATCGAAAGATCTAAATACTCTTTCTGCTCGATCAGCCCATGCCTCAAGTACAAACATCGATTGCGATATTTCAGACGACCTAAGTCATTTTGGCATCTGGTCAGATGACTCCTCTTAGGCAGGATCACTATTATCATTACTTCTTTCCTGTGCAGATGTGCAAAGAAGTGTGGTCTCAAACTTAATCTCGAGAGGTACTCTATATGATTCAATTTGTTATGGAAGTTATTCTCGCAAATTGGTTTTCAAATCAGATTATGTTCTGCCGAAGTTTCAAGTATATTTCATACAACACAGTATACAATCATTCAAGGTACCTGTTTTTCTCATATTACAAAAGACAGGTATGTAAATAAAGCTTCCCATTCATTTATTTTCAAATTACAAAATGAAGGTTACATTCATTCTCATTTTACATCAAAGGAGGAGGACCCTTACTGGGAAGATCAAACATCCGTTGGATAAGATTGTCAGTAAGGTCCAGTCCCTCTTTAGAGAAAAACTAGGCAAAATAATGGGCTTAAATGATAAAGATAACATACTCATGCCACAACATATGAGAAATAGAAACTAAATTTATTGACTTTGAAGAATTTATTCCTTTTGAGATTTTTTTTTCAATAACTTAATCAAAAGCAAATCTTATGAGATATTTAGAGGAAATATAACAACACTATGATGTTTAATTATATTTGAAAAGAGTTGGTTTTCTTGCGAGAGTCTATATTGAGCTCATATTTCCATCATTAATTCTTCTATCTTCTTGAGCAGTTGCTTATTGTTTGATCTCTTGATCAATTCCGTTCAAGCTCTCTTTTTCATTTTCTTCATCCAAGAAATATATAGAATTTGAAAATTCACTATCTTCATGTGCCTCCAACATATTGGTACTTCATTCAATAAATTGCACTTTGTAGTAATTACCTCAAATGAATTTGTATGTTTGTTTGTAAGGATTACCTCAACTCTAGGACTTCATAGTAATTATATTTCTTAATAATGATATCATGTATTTGTCTTACTTGTTGAAAATCCATGAAAATAGCGAAATCCCTAGTAGTGTTTTCAGACTTCAGGCCCTCCTAACACCTGTGAAGTACGTGGTTAGGCCCTGCAATATTTTTGCCCACATATTTACAGGTGCTTGCAACTATAGATGCCACACCATCAATTTCTTCCTTCCAGTCGGTCACCACTGTACAAGCCGCTAGAGCTTCAGCTATGGCCCCTTTAATTGTCGATTGACCTCCGTTCCACCTAACCAGCCATCTAATGGCTTAGCAGAATACGAAGACACATGAGATCCCCTCCAACCTTGGAACTATTATGGCAGGCTATTAGCTCCTCCAGCAGCAATCTCCCATCAGCGTTATTGCCACTCTCAGCTACAAAAAGAGTTCTACCCAAAGAGAAGGGACTTTGGATTTGGACTTTTCGTTCGGACTCTGGAGAAATCACCTTGTATTCCCCTACTGTTTTACATCAGTCTATGAATATTGTACTTACATTCCTCCTATAATCACGTCCAATAAATTGCTCTCTTTACTTATTGGAATCCTTTATTTGGTTCTGCTATGTACGTAGGAGGATCTTTCTGTACCATGTAAAACCCTAGTGTTCTTTCTGGTCTGCTCTTTTCGCTTTCCTTTTTTCTCTACAGGGCCGTTGGGATAAAGCCATATCTTCATGCAAGATTCATTGCTGAATATTTCTAGACAGAATTCTGTCAACAACTAGAAATATTTTTACTTTTCATCTACATCTGACACTTTCCTGTCCCCAGATGTTATAAAATGTGCAGTTACAGTTTTGCAGGAAGGATTCTTTTCAAAATTGATTACTTAATAAAGACCTAAGATGAAAAATTATTCCATTATTTACTTGTGAGCTTTTATCATTATTCTCTGCTTGTTTCTTACCTTATTTAGGTTCGTAATTAAAAATGTATCTAATAAACTGAGCTAGTCTTGCTCGATAAAGATCTCTTTGCCAAAACAGTAATTGTCTCTTATTGAAGTTGGCTGGTTTTATACACTGTGCTACGGAATCATAGCTGATATTTTCAAAAATGCTCTGTTAGATGTTAAAACAACTTGTCTTGCTAATGCGTGAAAACGGTATTAATGGCGCATCTCATCATTTTTCCACAGAAGATGCCTTGCACTTGATATATCTGTTGTTTATAGACTCTCCAATAGGATTCTGATGAATAAGCAGATAGAGCGTGTGGCGGTAAATCCTTTTCAAGCCCCAGCGTCATGCTTCGCTTCTAGTTGGCTCTGCAAAAGGTTAGGCCTCAACTTTTCCATTATTCTTGGGATGCATCCTAATCTATACAATCTTAGCTATTTATTGGAGATCTGTTTTGGTAGTTAGTAATGCAACTGCGGCAAAGCCACATGACGAAGATACCTGATGTTGGGTGTTTCTACATATTCTTCTGGAGCCAAAGGGCATCCATCTCGGTCAGTTGAGGGTCACGTCTAGCACTTGGAATGGAATAATTATAGATTTCTCTGAAGTAAAACCCATATCTGGTTTTTGTTTAATATACTTAAACCAACTCATTCGTAACCGCTAGGGAGAGTGACAGGAGAACCATATACAAAGTAGTAGCCACCTACTAACTCAAATTCTCGGATTTATGGGTATGGATCACTAACTCGTACATAACAACCACAAATCACGTGGACTTCATCAATGTGGGACTATTTTGCAACAATTCCTGTGTGTTTTAACAATAACCATCACCACATGAGGATCCACCATTTTGGGTCACTCCTCCAATGTGCCACCCATCAAGGTCATTGCCAATGGACGCATAGTGCGAGATAGATGCTTCTTGGCAACTAAAGCTCACTAATAAACTATTGTCCTATAGTAGGTGTCCCTACTCTTGTTTACTTGTCGTGTAGTCAGAAAGAAACCCATGGGAACCTATATGACAACACTCCAACACTTAATCCTAACCAAACCATTGGCTATAATACTCTTTAATTTCTCATAAGCAATCCCTAATATACTTAAACTTATTGGTAAGGATCACCCACCTGTATGGAACTACCACAACTATGTAGACCTTAACAATGTGAGACTATTTTTCATCAATTCTCGTAACAATATCAATATTCAATATTGTGGAAAAAAGAATGTTCATACAAGAAAAGGGCATTTGCTCATTCCAGATGTTATTGCGGCATCTGCTTGAGATCATATTATGAGCATTTAATTGTGATTGTTTAGTCACGAATCTATTGTGGAATCACAAGGAGAAAACAATTTGGCTGTAAGTGATTTAACTAGAGTTTTTCAAGCTAAATTAGAATTCTTACACTAATAGTACGTAGGAAAAATAGACTAAGAGGACATTCAGTTCAATATTGTATTAGTATTATGTCATATAATTTAGATGTCATTTTTTGAGTGATAATTTTATAATTTTTTGGAAGATTATCTATGTATATTATAAAATAAATAATTATTTTCTCTATATGATATAATATAACATTGAACCAAACTTTTGTGATGATGCTGATCACGGTGTTGATAACTGTACTCAATCTCACCACTTGTCTACAGAATGAACTGGAAATAGACCGGGAGGCTCATCGTTAAATTACTTCAGCCTATATTTTGGGGAATAAGTGAAATAACATGGCTAAAGATGGATACCTACTGAAACTAATGTCAATAAAAAACACAGCTGTAAAACCATTGAGGAATCAGGAATGGTATTGTGGCAAAAGTGACTGTCGATTCATTCATTAAAAAATGGCAATAAAAATTACTTGTGGCTGTCATTCTGTCAAGTGCCAACAAAAACCATAGTGAGAGAAAACGCTTTGTAAAGAAAATTCTTTAAATTTTGTAGCCCTAATTTGTTTTAAAGTAGAAGGTAAATTACTGTTGGGTATCTGAGACTAGAGGATTTTATTTGACGCTGGTCCTTGTTTCTCTCAATGGGTAATTTGCTGTTATTTTTCTGCTCTGCTTTGGTTACTGAGTTAAATTGTTTCATTGTGGACCTTTTTGAACAATTTTCATTAAGTATTTGACAATTTCATCAAATTAGATGGCTTATAGGGAGAGAGTGGGAGACCTTTAAGGCTAATATAGGGTTTTGATTTATAATAATGAAAGAAAATATGTTATTGAATTGTAATAACTGAGCAATAAATTATTTAATCATGATTAATTCATCACATAAATAGTGAATTAAAATTTTAAATTATAATCGATCAATTTATTAATCTGTTATTCATGCTATGTAACAGACTCGTAATGAAATGGGTAAATATCATTTAGTTTTTTGAGATTTGAGAATAATATCAAGTAGGTTTATGATTTTAAAATTTTTGAATAAGATTTCTTAGGTTAACATTTAGGTATTAGTCAGGTCATTTTTACTTAATTTATATTTTTTTATTTTTAAAATAAAATTTATATTTTAACTAGATATATAATTTGAAAGGACAAAAAAGTCCTCACCTCTCCCACCTTCGGAATCACAGTGGTGACTGCGGCTGTTGATGCATGCGGGCCAACGCGACATGTCGAATCCATGAGCGAAAGGCAGCAAGCCACGCCAGCGTTGGCCCCATCTTGCACATTGCTTGTCACTCGGCGTCGCCAGTAGCGGTTGTGCGTGCATGCCCACAAGCACAAGGCCGCTCACATATCGGCGAAGTGTGTGTGCAGTGCTGGCGCGAGCACGCTTAGGTTTGGCTCGCTACGCATCCCATGCATGGGCAGTGCGGTGCTTCACTACGTGGAGAGAAATATTTTTGTCTTTTATAATTATATATTTAATTTAAATATAATTTCTCTTTAAAAAATAAAATATATAAATTAAGTAAAAAGGGTAAACTTAAATTTCAACCTTAAAGGTCTCATTGAATTGTTTTTGAAATTATAGATTTACTTGATATTACACTCAAACCTTAACGATCTTCGTGATATTTTCTCTAATGAAAATATTGAGAGAAATCTTCTTTGAACACAAAGTTATAACACAAGGATCTACTTTTGTACTCATCAGTATTTGTTTTGTTGATTATTGTTTCTTTTACTTTGATGTTGTTTCACAAGAATCATTTTCACAGTGTGTTCATCAGCTTATTTCACTTCATATAAGATAATTGCTTGATTGGATGGAATATCATAATCTCAGCTGCCTAACCACCCCACTATCAATTTCATAGCTAATTGTAGATTGACAACAGAAAACATATTAATTTAGATTGGCGTAGCAATTCATTTTTTTTTAATTATTTCTTTTTGTGTGCTTTAACATGGAATATTTGCGCTTACGTCTAAATCCTCTCTGCTTTATTTCATCTTATCTATGATTGATTGCTTGCCAGATAAATGCTTGGATGACATATAGGCCATAACTGGTTGGCTTTAGGTCCACTTAGTAAAGTTTTGGCTTAATGAAAGGGTAAATTGCACTTTTGCCCTTGCGGTTTAACCTTAAATCCACATGCATCTATATTTTTTTCAATCCTTTCGTTTAGATCATTTTCTGTCAATTTGAATTTTATGCAGGTCCTTGCATTTGTTAATTGATGCTTTCATTGTGATTCTTTTAAACAATCTTTTATCCATATCTCTTTCTCTCCGTGCCTCCCTCCCTATATATATATATATATATATATATGTGCACGTGTGTGCGCGCGTTAACTTTCTTGCTTGTAGAGAAGCAAGTGGGAAAGAGAGAGGAGGGAGGAAAGAGTGCTTGCAGAGAAGCAAGT
The DNA here is from genome assembly GCA_019297695.1 of Apostasia ramifera. Classification (NCBI taxonomy): domain Eukaryota; kingdom Viridiplantae; phylum Streptophyta; class Magnoliopsida; order Asparagales; family Orchidaceae; genus Apostasia; species Apostasia ramifera. The sequence continues at coordinate 22,824 of JAEMOT010003012.1, read as the reverse complement.
GGGAAAAAGAGGGAGAAGGAAGTGTGCGACACAAAGTTGCAAATTAGAGTAATAAGAGCTTTGCAAATTGATTCAAATATTTGAAAAATTTTGATTTTGATTCTTGAGATTGTAAAATATTATAATTTGGTCTTAACTAAAATAGAGCCATCAATTATTTTTGATTTTTTTATTACATTTTCAAATTCTAATTATTTGCATTCATTAAATTTTTTTGTTTTTTAGAATATTAATATTAATATTTTATTTTCATTTTTAACTTTTTAGAGAGGATAAAGTACAATAACAACAACCACCAAACCTTAATCCCACTAGGTGAGGTCGGTTATACGAATCTTTTATTTTCATTGCGTTTTATCAATTAACAAATTTTTATCTAGGTCTGAGTATGATTAATTCTTATAGTTTCTTGTTATGTTTTCTTTAATTTTCCTCTTTCTTTTTACATGTGGGTAAAATTCAATAACTCAATTTTTTTAATTGAAGTTTTAATTTGCTTAAGCTTTATATGTTCAAATCATTTAAGTTGATTTTCTCTAAGTTTATCTTCAATTTGTGCATTTTTGGCATTCTTATTTCTGCAACACTAAAAGAGAATAAAGTAAGAGATGAAAAAAAAATTAATTTTAAATTAAAAAAAAATATTTTAAATTTTTAAATTTTAAAAATGTTAGAATAGATGAGTATAATAGTTCTTCAAAAAAAGTTTGAATTGTTAATCGATGGTCAAATTTTACTTTTTTGTCCATAAAAAAGTATAAAAACAGACATCTTGATACAAAGTTCAAATTTTATTTTATAATCGTCAGGCTTAGCCCTCTGTGTGCCGTCGCTTCTTGGGACTCTCTTTTCTTCTCTCTATTTATTGGGACCCCCTGCTTCCCTCGTCAACATTTTCTGGTGTTTTCATTGAGACCCCGAAAAGATGGTGGCTAGAACACGCAGAACTAACTCTGCAGCTTGCAGCACACACGCAAGAGAACCATCTATCAGCGCGCCAGTTGACGAGGCTTTCGCTTCAACATCCCGGCATCATACCAGATCAACTTTTTGCTCCAGAGGTACCCGCATTAGGGAGTTGCAGGGAATGCTGACAAATCTCACCGATTTGGTTACTAGCCTTACAACATAACAGGCCGCGATCCTCAGGCAAACTCAACTAGTTTGCACCGCCGTCCTGCCCCCTGCACCTCTTCCGCCAGCTGCGGCGGCCCGTGATCCTCTTCCGCCGGCTGCGGCGGCCCGTGATCCTCTTCCGCAGGTCGCGGCGGTGCCTGCACCTCTCCCGCCGGTTGCGGCAGCTCCTGCTCCTTTCCCGCTTATTGCGGCGCCTTCCATTCAGTCATCTGGCTCTTCTCGGCCGCCCCGACACCCTATTCCTCCTCAAGAGGTAATCTTCTTCCACCATGTCCTCACCACAACCTACCTTTTTTCCTCCAGCTTTCCCTCATTTCCTCATCGGATGCAATCTCCCCTTTACCGGAGCTCAGGCTCTCCCATATGGACTTGACCCTTTCTTTGGCCTGCTGGATAGCAACGCTCCTTTCTCTGATGCCATCCGGCAAGCGCCAGTCCCGAAAGACTTCTGGCCAACCTGACTTGAGACCTGCAGGGGTGCTACCGATCCCCGTGAGCATATTTAGGGATTCGAGGTTGTCGTCCGCTATCGTCAGCCCGACGAAGCCATCAAGTGTCACCTTTTGGCCAATACCCTAAAAGGAGCGGCTTTCAGTTGGTTCGTAAAGCTGCCCAGGGGTCACATCTGTTCCTACGAACACCTGAAGTGGGAGCTGATCGCCCGCTTCATTGGCCGGACACGGATAGTCGTTTCTAACATGATGCTCGCAAATATCAAACAGGGCGAGAAGTGTCCTTAGTGCCAATACTACGCTGACATGCGGAGATAACCTGCCGGTTACCTTAAGCCTATCAACTCATCCTGGCCGTTTGCCGTCTGGGGGCTCGACTTTCTGGGGGCGATGCCTACGGCCATCCGTAGCTACAAATGGTTGCTGGTCAGCGTTGATTACTTCAGATATTGGATAGAAGCAAGGCCTCTTGCACAACCCACTGCCCAAAGTGTCGAGAACTTCCTATGGGCGAACATCGTCTGCAGATATGGGATTTCCATGGTCATTATCACGGATAATGGCACACCTTTCGCCAATTAGTTGTTCATAACTTCTGCGGTAAGCATCAAATCAACCTCAAGTATGCCTCTGTATGGCATCCTCATACGAACGGCTAGGCCGAAGCCGCCAACAAGAATATCATGAACATCCTGAAGAAGCGCCTCGACGGTGCCAAAACTCGTTGGCCAGATGAGCTGCCAGGCACTCTCTAGGCTTATAACACCGCCCCATCCGAGGTTACTCAGGAATGTCCTTTCTCCTTGGCCTTCGGAATGGATGTCGTCATACCTGTCGAGCTGGAGTATTACTCCCCCAGAGTGGAAGCAGCAGCCAACTTTGATCCCGAAGATTTGCAAACTTGGATGAATGAGAATGATGATTCACGATGGATTGATCTGGATCTCTTGGAACAAAAGAGACAAACAGCCGCACTTAAACGTCTGGAACATAAACGCTAAATTGAAAGATACTTCAACCGCAAGGTCAAGCCCAGAGACTTCGCCCAAGGCGATCTGGTCCTCAATCGACGACTTCTTACTGGCAGCAACTTGGGAGTTCCCAAACTTGAGCCCAACTGGGAGGGCCCATGTATCGTACGCGAGGTTGCAGGACCTAATGCTTACCATCTCATGACATCCGAAGGCATTCAACTCCCCCGGACTTGGAGCGGAGATGATTTGAAGAAGTTCTATGCTTGAACCCTGGCACCTACTTGCTCTCATTCTTCACACATGGGATTCATTCGTACAGATTCATCAAAGATTGTTCTATTTTAATTTGGCACAAGGCCCTTTGTTCAAAGCATCTCATGTTCTGGGGTTTTTACGTTGTTGATCCTGTAACTGATAATCCATGACGAGATACTCATATTATCTAAAGCATGATTGGCCTATCATCTGTTGCCCAGGCATCGTACGATAAGTATGACTCCCAATCTCTAAACTTAATCATCGTTGCCGAGGATATATGACCGCGTACACGATGATTCATTATGCTCATAAATCATATATAGAGATCTTCAATCCTAGTTACGCCTAAGGCAGGCGGGGTCTCCTATCAGCATCTGGAACCCTTTCATGAGCCCGCATGGCTAGCGGAGGGCCTGAAGGCCTACACGTAATCTTAGGGCAGTCTCTGTTATCTACTCATGATACAGGTCCCCCCTAAGCAGAGTGCCTTCGCCTCCCACTAGGTTTCGTTGCCCTAAGGGAGGTCAGTTTATGCCTTAAGTGCAAATATTGTTCATGATGTTTCAGACGATCTAAGTCTTTTTGGCATCAGGTCAGATAACTCCTCATAGGCGGGATCTTTCCTATTATCGTTACTTCTTTCCTGTGCAAGTTCATGAAGTACGGCTTTAAAAGCCCTATATACTCTATCTACTCAATCAGTCTATGCCTCAAGTGCAAACATTCACGATGTTTCAGACGATCTGTCCTTATTGGCATTAGAGAAGTGATCCCAAACTTAGAGAAATACTTTATATGATTCGATTCGTTTGTTGTGAATTCATTATGGAGGATGTTCTCATAAGTTGGCTTTCGGAATCAGATCACTTCCAACATAATTTCTACAAGGTACCTGTTCAGTTCACACGTCAGAATAAACAGGTATGCAAAAGAAAACAGGCTTCCCATTCATTTATTCTTGAAATACGAGTTTGAGGTTAGATTCACTCATTTTACATCAATGTGAGTTACCTTTGACTGCCTTATCCAAAAGATCAAACATCTGTTGGATAAGGTCGTTAGTTAAGTCTAACTCCTCTTCCTTGTAAATAGGATCAGCGGCTAGGCAGAAAATGGGCTCCACTTCTGCAAGATCGTTCTCAGTAATCTTGCCCTCTTGGATTAAAGTGGAGACCACTCCTTCCTATGCCCTCCTGATCCCATCTAACCTCTCCTTTCTACAGGACAAGCTTATTTGTTAGGCCTCCACAGCTGCTGTAGACTTTACCGCAACGATGACCTCCTGGTCTTCAGCGACCTTGCTCAGCTCCTCTTGCAGAGCCTTATTGTCTGCCTTCAGCGCACTTATTGCAAACTTGTGAATGGCGAACTCCTCTTGCAGTACAGTCTTCTCCTCTAACAAAGCATCGTATTGAGAAGACTTCGCTGCGAGTAGAGCCCTCAGAGTTTCAATTTCCTCACCCTGCCGATGAAGCTGTCTCCATTGCTCGATCACTTGCTCCTCTGTCCTCAAGGTCTTGTTCAGAAGCAGAGGCATTCTAAGGAGTCCCTCTTCCTCCTAGGGACTTCCTTCAACGTTAGGTCTAGGCAGGGGCTCGCAGCCGCCCCTTTTACTTCCTTCTCTTGGGCCCCCTCTTGTCCCTTGTCCTCCTTCCTCTGGCCCTCTTCTCTGGCCTTCTCTTGTCCTTTGTCACTCTCAAGGACAATCTTTTTATTACTTTTGGAGACCGCCTTGGGCTTGGTCCGTGTTGCAGGGTCCTTACCTTTACCTACGCATCTGAGTATCTCAGCCAGAGTCTTCCCATCTTCCGTGGTATCGTCCGAGGAAGATACCACGTCGACTGCGGTACCATCACCTACTAGCTCCGGAATCTCTATGACTCCTTGCCCCTCCCCCACCTCAATAATCTCTTTAGTGAGCTGGGCGACTGGGGGCTGTCCTCTCCTGGCCCTCTTCATTAGGACCGTGCTAGGGGCTGGAACCGTCTCCTTGAAGATGACATATCCTAGCAATTGCACATACAAAGATATGTTGTTCTTCACGTGCCTGAGGAAGTCCTTCAAGGGCCAGTTCTGCCCCTTTAACCTCTCCAGATTCTTCAGTGTCCCTTTGCCGGCCATCCACCTGGCATCCCTAATGAATTCAGGTGGGCAGACTCCGGGCTTCAGGGGGATGCCCAAATCTCCGCCTATGAAGAAGTAGTAGTTCCTCCAGTTTGAGTGGGAACTACTCGCCCCGGAGAACATTGCCTTCCTCGTCTTCGATCTCAGGGCCAGGCATCCTCCATATCTAGGTACTGCCATCCAGCTAAATAAGCCCTTGAACAACGTCAAGCTCCAGGATATTTCCTGAGCCTGCAGTAGCTTCAGAAAAGAGTATATGTACGCAACGGCGTTGGGGGAAAGCTGCGCCGGCATAATTTGGTAGAAGTTCAAAATCTTCCTTAACTCCGGCTGTGGAGGGAGCATCATCCCGTACTCCACCTGAGCTCGGTAAACGCACACCGCTCCGTTTGGGGGTCTGTTTGGTCGGAACTCGGCGGCGGGCTGGATGACCATAAGGTTGGGATTTTCCCTAAAATCACTTGTGTTGAGCACTTCATGCTCCACCAGGAGACTCTCCTGATAGCTAGAGTCGTTCTCAAAAAGGATGGCCAACTCTGCCCACTCAATCTCTCTTTCCCACATGGCAAGTTTTTGCGATGAGCAGAATCAGGGAAGGCTTTTCTTTAGGGTTTGAAGGCAGGCAAATGTTTCAAACCTCCCTCCTTGAGAAAAGCTTTATGGGGAACAGTTTTGGCTTTTCATATTCTGACCGTCTGATCTTACCGATTGGTGCGTGAGATCGATCCGGCCATTCGTTTCTGTGACAGGTTCAGAATTCGAAGCTGCGCACGGATATCGAAGCGTCTCTCCCCTGCATTCACCTTGATATCGCGCACGATGTTTTAAGACAACAGAATGCACTTTTCTTTTTACTCTTTCAACTATCGTTGTTCGATGCTTCATAATCTCATGTACGACGATAGTTAGTTCCAAATTTTAACTTAGAATTTATCATTAGCTTTACACTTTCATACACTTATGAATTCTTATTCTTCTCTTTTCTGTTCTTGTGGTACTTTTTTCAAACACGAAAGAGAAGATAAAAGAAAATATAAGCAGAATTCATTCAGAATTAGTTTTCAAAAGAATACATTTTATTCATGACAACTTGTTACAAATTTCATTTCATTTCTCTTGTCTTTTTTTGAGTACAGGACAAGAACACAGCTTCAGAACTTGGACAGCTAGAGTAAATAGTGTCAATCTCAAATATGTAGGAGATTCCCCTGCAGATTGATCTATTACACTCCTTACAAACCGGCGGCGCACCCGCGGAGGACTAGCTGACGTTCTCCCTTCTCCAATTCCTTCATCTACTGGATGAGACTGGGGATGACAAGAACAGAAAACTAGTCACTGCAACTCTTCAGCAGGAGCCTGTTGCTGCTCTTCAGGAGGGGCTCTTCGACCTTCGTCAGAAGCAGGTTGACTTCCCTAGCCAGCGTAGGTACCCATGGTAGGAATCTCTCCGGAGCAATGGCTTCCAGTGTCGAAAAACCTTTCTGGACCCTTGGGGCTGCAGAAAGGAAGAACGGCTGGACCTCTGATGTTCTCCTGATTTAGAATGTTCACATCGATTAATGTTTGCAGAAGAACATCAAAGCTTGCCTGACTCTTCACATGGTGACCTACCCTCCTCACCGTTTCTTTCAGGTCCTCCATGCGCCGCCCTTTCTATCCCAGGCCATTATCTATCAGAGCGCGCATCGAGCGTATCTCTGATTTCCTTAGCTCCTCTCGGCGGTGGGTCTCGAAGGCCGCCTGCTTCGCCTTGGATTTTGCCTCCTTGGCTTCCGCAACTTCGCCCCTAAGCCTATTTCTTTCCTTTCTCAAGGCCTCCTTTTTATCTCTGAGCTCCTTTATTCTTTTTTGGAGGTCCTTGACATGAGCAGAATGGGCTTGACCTACATCCGAGAGGGCGCGGTGAAATTCCCCTCTTACAACCTCACCCTTACCGACCCATTCTGAGTTATTAAGAGCTAGGGAAGTCAATTTATCTTCCAGCCTATATAACTTCCCTAGCTCCTCTATATGATCACCTTGAGAGCGCTTTGTGACCTGCAACAAAGCACTCTCCAACTCCGCTATTCTCCTGAGATAGCGAACTTTCCCTCCCTCCTAACCCTTCAAAGATTTTACCACCTCCAAAACCTGGGAGGTGTTCTTCAGGATCCTCTCTTCTTCCCTCCGTATTTCAAATAATCTTTCCCCCAGATTGCCTCCTGACCATTCAATGCCAAGCGTGACCTCAGGAGCAACCTGTGGAACCCCCTCCTTCTTCTTAGTCACCTCTTCCATCTTGCTGCCTTCTCCCTTCTTCTCATCGTTTCGAGCAGCGGCTTGGAGGAGACAGGGAAAGGAAGGTCTCTTTACCTTCAAAGGAAGACAGACTGACTCACTAAGAGGAGCAGGGCAGTAAATCACCAAGGGCATCTTTACTAACCCTTGTCCAGGAACATCCACCTTAGGAAAAAATCGCTCAACATCTTCACCCTTGAGCAGAATCTTCCCTGGCTCCAATTTTCCCCCCGCAGGTGTCTGAACTACCACAGTTAGCTCTCTTCGATCTCCGGTCTTCAGAGGCAGCCTAACCGGAGAGTCAGAAACGTTCACCACTTTCGTCGCCTCTTTGGCTGCAGGATCTTGTGTAGACTCCAATGTTCGCGCCAGGACCCTAGCAACCTTGGCCGACGGAGCCTCCACCTCCAGATCAACAACCATAGCTCCCGCTTCTTCTTTCTGGAACACTACGACAGTCTTCTCAGCCGTCGTTTCCGGCGACCCTCCAGACGGCTCCAAGACCCTCTTCTTCTCTGGAGGAGGAGCATCAACCGGAGGACTGTTGGCCCTCTTCTTCTTCAGTGGAAAACTTTTCAGAGTCGTCCATTTCTTGCTCTCCGCCCTCTCTCTAATGATCCACTCTTTCTCTTGCAAAATCTTTAGATGCTGGCGAGGGAGAATGCAAATCGGCAAGGAGCCGCTCTGGCTTAATCCTGACAGGCCCTGGGCAGCGCGTCCACCATCGCGATGGTTCGCATTCCAGGACCCATATTAATGTTCGCACCCTGACAATGCCGAGGGCTGATGTTAACACGTGGTTCCAGCGCTGTATCACAGAATTATCCCTTAGCAACATCGACGATGATGTTCCTTAGCTGCACCTGTCGCAGTCGGCGTGGTCTGACCGCGCCGTTTTCGATACAGAACGCTTCTTCCAAACACGCAAACGAAAGACACTCGTGCTTCAGTCCTCATAGATCCCTAGAAGCAATCCCTAGAGCAAAAAGTCTAGCTCTCCTTTTGATGCTTCTGGCTCCCCCAATAGCCGACAACGGTACGGGTTCAGCGTTTGTTTATTCCTTTCCCTTCCAGAAAACCCGGACGGAGCTACACTGTCTGCCGCTTATAATTATCCGTGAACAGGCTTCAAGCAAAAGGAGAGGGGAAGGAGGCTCGGATCGGGAAGACATCTGGAAGAGCAGAATTCCTCTTTTATCATTTTTGTAAAACAAGAGCTTGAAATAAAAGAAATCTTTCTCCCTTTTTGTACTGGTCTTCCGACCATTCCTTGGACTCATAGTGAAATCTCTCTCACTAATGCTCGGTGGACGTAGGGGAATTCCTCTCTAAACCACCTTAAATCTCCTTGTGTTGCTCTGGATGCTCCGTACTCTCTTCTAAGCTTTAATTGTCAGGCTTAGCCCTCTGTGTGCGACCGTTTTTCGGGACTCTTTTTTCTTCTCTCTAGTTCTTGGGACCCCCTACTTCCCATGTCAACACTAGGAAGATTATATGTTTATATATAAACAAATATCACGTTGAAATTTAAATAAATTGTATAGTAAATCAGTTCTTAATCAGCGTTATTAAAATCAAACCGGACCTCCCGGTTCGACCGGTTGGACCGTGAATCGGTCTCTAGTCTGGTCTGGTTCTATGTTAGAACCGAAAAGGGATTGAACCGGTTTAAATCGGATTGAACCGGTTAAATGTTGATTCAACCTGAAAATTTTATATTTTGTTTTTATTGGTTAATGTTTGTAAGTAAATTAATAATTTTTTTAAATAAAAATTTATGTTAAATTTATGTTTATAAAAAAAAAAATTTAAAAGATATCTAAACTTTTTTATTTAAATATGAATGTATATTAATTAGTTTTATATTAAATATATGTAATATATAGTATTTAATTTTTATTTATCATATTAAAAATTATATATATATATATATATATTCATCAATTTGTATTAGTATGCTGAATATATGTTAATTAATTTTTATTGATGATATGAGATATTAATTATTTAATTATATTTATGCAATAAATATTTTGTATTATATATATTTTATATTTTTAATATTAAATATGTATATAATTATATTATTTTGTTATATTAATATCAGTAATTGAATAGGCCGGTTAGTCTTGTTCGACCCGATTGGTTCGATCATGAACTAATTATTATTTCTATTTGAGTATCGATTTAATTTTTACAATATTATTTTAATTTTGAAAGATGGCTGTCAATTTTTAATTCGTATTAATGATTACAGCATTGACGTAAATTAATGGGTATCGCATTCCTTTCGCCCAGGATGCTCGTAATATCTGATGGGTCCCCGTGCCGGTTGGCGCGTGATGCGTTAGAAAGAACGCCTGCTGTGCGTTCAGCGCATTAAAAATCATCGAGCGTTTCCAGACGCGGGTTCACGAGATCTCTTAACACGCACCATGCGCGAAGATCGTGCCGCACTTTCGCCTCCGCTAATTTTGGGTCCCACAGCTTCACCTGAAGCCTAGCGAGACGGCGGAGGAGCGTACTTCAGACGACTGTCGGTTACATGCATCTCCGGAGCCGCACGGAGGAAGCCGAATACGGTGCTCCGCCCTATTACCTGGTGCGTTCCACCTCAATCTTTGCTTTTTTTTTTTTTTTTTTTTTTTAATAATTACCTACATGTCACACAATTTAATTTTATTTTTATCTTATTTATTCATTCTTAGTTAATTACACTATACATACTTAAAATTTTACACACATATTTGAGTTAAAATTTAATCACACATTTGAGTTAAAATTTAATCAAAATCTATTTGAAAAAAAAATCTATTATTAAATCATTAAAATTATATTTTTACTCTTAATGATATATTTTTTTCTTCCTCAATACCACACTAAAGCGCTGATTTGTTCTAAAATCAATTCACATAGCGGATGTCTCCTTCCTTTGCCGTCATCTAAACATTAAGATTTTAGAATTTTCACTCAAAATATATTTAAATATCCTTAAAATAATATAATGAACTGTTCAGATTTTTTGTAATCCAACTATAGTTAGGTTATTGAAAAATTATGATTACTCATTATAATAGAAATAAGTTAAAATGTGTTTATGCAATATTTTATAACACTCATAGCGTAATTAATTAATAATGGATGGGTAAGGCATAAATAAAATTAAATTGTGTGGCATGTACTTAATTATTCTTTTTTTGTTTCGATGCGCAACCCTTTCTTACGTCATATTTTTTCCGTGCAGTCTTTCAATTAAAGTGCTTTAAAGTCTACTTTACATCTTATCATACTACTTACATCGATACAGTTTCTGCAAAACTAACAACAGCATTAACAAAAAGTAAAGCATGAAATAACCCTATGCTTTAAAACATGATAAATATAAATAAACATTTAAACACAGCATAATCAAAATATAAAATTTAATATTACGTATTCAAATACAATAAAATTCAAAAATAAAAAAACATTAAAATTCACTTTTCGTATTTAAATTTGTCGAAATAAAAAAGTTTTATGCAGAAATGCTTTCATATTTTAGTACATCATCCTCTGTCGCAGCGTGTTACTGCTTGTATTATATTCTAATACAAAAAAATCAGTTTTTTGTGTGCAAAAATGAAGAAATTAGATTTGTTTTTCTTATTTAAATACGATTTAACTCAAAAAATTTGCTAAAAAAATGCTCTGTAATGCTGCGTCACTGCACATTTTTGAGCATGAGACTCATATTGCCATATAGCATAGTCTTTTTGCTATGTATGATTAGTAAATTACATCTTCTGTATGTTCATTGGCAAATTCTTCTATGCACGGATAGGCATGAAAACAAAATGTTGAATCAGTTCGCTTTTGTCATGTGGTATGGTGGGCACATTAAGAGAAATGACGTCATTTGTGCTGGCAGTCTTTTGCCCAAGGTTTTGAAAATTGGACTGACTTCAGAACCGGTAGACTGAAAGATTCAAGATTCAATGAACGAACCGGGTCGAACTGGGTCGAACTGGGGTCGAACTGGGTCGAACTGGGGTCGAACTGGAATGAAGTAAAAAATTAAAAAAACTAATAAAATATAATATAAATATAGTTAAAATATATATTTTTCACACATCAACACAACAATTAGACATAAAATGATTGTTTAATAATTGAATTTAATAAATAATATTTTATGTCAATAACCCAAAAAATAATTCTAACTAAATCGAAATAACAATAATCCAACAAAATATTCGTAAATTACAAATTGAGTATAATATTTAGTACATCATTAAAAGATCTAAATAAATAGTATGCTTTGTCAATATTAAAATATTAAATTATTTTATCATTTTATATCATTAAAATACAAAAATATTAAATCATTCCGAGAGGATGGGGGCTGGAGAGAAGAGTGCGAGGTAAGGGAAATCGCGAATTCGTGACTGTCGCGCGAGTAGAGGCCGCAGAACGAAGGCTGGGTTTGGGACCTAGGGTTTAGGAAAGTTTTTTTTTTTTAATTTTCAACTCAACCGGTTTAACCGTACCGGTTGGCCGGTTGAACCGCAGTTTAGACCAGTTCTGTCCGGTTTTAAGCGGATCCGGTTATAAAATTAAACCGGACCGGTTGGCTGACCGGTTCACGGTTCGACCGACAGAACCGGCCGATCTGGTCCAGTTTTTAAAACCTTGCTTTTGCCCCTAGCATAAAAGGGGAATTTACATTTGTTATTCCCAAAAATATTTTTTTTAAGAGTGACACCTCCTATGTCAAATATTGATATATGGTACCTCCAAGTCTAATATTTAATGATAGCAATCGTAAATAGAAATTAGAATGGAGATGTTGCATATAAATTTACATTTAAAATAGGTTAGAGTGAAGGTACTGCCTGTAAATTTTACATTCAAAATAGGGTGTGTTATCTGTAAATATTAGATTTAGGGAGTGTCGTTTGAAAAAAGACCTCTTTGAAGATGACAAATATAAATTTTTCTAAAACAAAAGTAAATTGCATCATGGACTTGAGGTCGAAATGATGTTGGAAATTGATCTTAATGTTTAAAATTTTTTTATTTTAGTTCTTGGGATTGTTCGAGAGCTACAGTTTTTATCCATTTTTTAAAATCTTGTTATTTTCACTAGTATCTTTTGATGAAAATATAAAATTTGATCATTTTTAACTAGTTTGAATAGCTTATAAATTTTAAAATACTATTATATGTAGTCATCTTCATCATTCTTTTAAAATTTGATAAAAAAATTTAAAAATTAATTTCTTCAATCTCATGCTTTCTCAACTTTAAAAATTTAAAATGTCAAAATATAAATTTTAAAACTTCTATATTTTAAAAAATTAAAAAGTTAATAGATAAAAATAACCTTATTGCATAATGGTAAAACATAATAATTATATTTTAATTGAGATCAAGTGGGAGTATTTTAACAATCTCAGAATTTGAAATTGAGATTTTAAATTTGCAGTACTCTTTCGATCTTTGAGATGCAATCTACTCTAAAAGATATATCATATTAAAATATAAAAATTTAAAAAAAAATAAATTTGTAAAATTTGTTTTAAAATATATTAAATTAAAAGACATCATATTATGATGATGATTCATCTGTCAAAATTTTGATTCATTTTGAGATTATTTGGGAGATGAAAAAGTGATTGAAATTATATCTCATTTATACAGAAATAATATTATAAAATAATAATCATGAATGTTTCTGATTGGATAAATTAATCAGTATTGAAACACAATTTATATATAGAAACTATATCGTATAGTTGACATTATATTACTAAATATCACATCACAAATTCTTATAATAAAGTCTTAAAAAAAATATTTTAGAGGGTGTTAGAACAAAAAATTGTACTATTTACATTAAGTTATTAAAAATATATATAATTGTTACTTGTATTCAAACATAAGATAGTTTGACTAAGGATATTTTTATTATAGTTAGATTCATATTTTTTTATTTTATTTATGGAGGTTCTGCTTAGACGTATTCGAAATGAGATATTTTATTGTATGTTTTTTATATATGATATTCTATTTATTAATAAGACTAGTATTGGGGCTTAAGTGAAACTCAAGTTATAAAGTATTTAGATTCTAAAAGTTGTCATTTAGTAGATCAAAAATTAGATATATAAACTGCAAATTTAATTAAGAAAGAAGAACTTATATTAGCGTTGTGGTGATTAAATTATCAAAAAGAATGAACATTTTAGATACTTTAGATTAATCTTAGAAAGTGATGGTGAAATTGATAGTAATGTCATTACCAGAACCTAAGCTATTTGAATGAAGTAAAAAAATATATTTAGGGGGCGTTTGGTTTGATGTTATCTTGGTGTCATGTTATGTTATTTAGAGAAAGCAATTGTTTGGTTTAATGACATCTACAAAAAATTTTCTATTTGATTATAAAATTATTAAATAAAAGATGACATCTAGATGTCATGACATCTAAATTACATAACATGACACCAAGATAACATCGAACCAAACGCCCCTTTAGTATATTTCGTGATAGAAAAATTTTATCCAGATTTAAAGGTAAATTTATAAAATATTAATAATATAAGTAATGATATATAGTGCTAAATACTGATCTAAAAAATAAAATAATGTAAATAAAATAAATATTCAGAAATGATGATGTTAAGATGGATGACTGGATACATACAAATAGATAGAACGAGAAATTAATATATTCATGAAAAAGTTAGAGGAACATCAATTAAAGATGAATCAGAGAGAATTGACCTAGGTGATTTGTGCACATAAATTATAAGTTGATTGAACTTTTAGTAAGAAAAGTTAAGTTATTAGACCTTGTTCATATAAAAAGTGGAATGGAGAGACTAAAAAAGACTCGATAGAAAACTTAAAAAAATAATTTTACATGCTTTATGCTAAATAATTTAGAAAAATATAATAAAAAATTAAAAAAAAAAATTAAAAATTATGGGTGTACACTAAGGCAAAAGTTGTATTCAAATACAATTATGCAATTGCAAATGTGCATTGCATTGAAATTATATTTAAATACAATTTGATATTTGTGTAAAACTCTTGGAATTAAAATTATATTTAAATAAGATTTTGATTGTACTTCTGAAATTGAAATCACGTTAAAATATGATTTCAAATTTTGTTACCATAATCTTCACTATGTGCACAAATTGTGCAAATATAGCGTAGCATCGCTCCCTATTATTTATGGTAAATTGCAAGTATGTTTTTAATGTTTGAAAACTACGCAAATTATTCCATCTGTTTGAAGTCATATGCAACAAAGTCCGAAAATTATTAAAAATAATATTTTTACCCATAATTTTCTCTTTCCCGTCACTTTCTATCCACCGCACTCTTTGTCTGTCCCATTGCACACACTCTCTGTACCCCTACACGCACACGCACACGCACACGAACACATATTGTTGTAATTGGATTCGCGTCATCTTCATCTGAACCGTCCACGTGGTTGCTCACGTGGTCTCCACGCGAGCAAAACACCCAAGCCGAACAGGAGGAGTACTATCCCGAAAAGCAGACGCCGAAGAAGATCCCGAAGAGCAAGGCCCCGACGCGACATCTGATCGTTGGGGGATTGTACTTCTCTGAGAAAAACGCGGTTTTTCCGCCGACAGGCCATGACCGCTGACACACCGTACATGAGTCACGTACTAGCCATCCGCAGGCATTAATTGGGCCGTCGCTAAGGCCATAGATTACTCGGCTAGAAGTGACTAGACATAACAGGCCCAGAGTATATATACTTCCTGTACACAGCCTTCAAGGGGGCTGGGATTCAAAAAATATCCTTCGAATACACTGTAACCAAAAGAACGCATTTCTAGTGATCTTTCAAGCCTCCTCGAAAAGGAGCCGTGGTTTTTCCGTCAGTCGGTTTTCCACGTAAAAAATCTTTGATTGTTTCCCGTCGTAACACATATACTCTCTCTCTCTCTCTCTCCACCTCTCCCGTAGGACCCTTGGGTACTTACTATCGCCACCACAGGAGGGTATTGCCACCCTACTATTTGTGGGCGTCAGTCGCAGTTTGGGAAAGCACCGCCTCAGCCGGAAGAGTGGGAAGGTGACGTCGGTGGGCAGAAGGAAGGTAGTGGCGGCGAGATCCCCAGCTTATGGTTCGCATATATCTTAGGCTACTGTTGCCTCCACTTTGGGATGCGGGGGATTACCACCGCCGTCACCTTCCCTCTTCCCGCCGTCACCTCCTCTTTCGAAGGCGGTGACGGCAGTCTCCCAAATTGCGGCTAACGCCCGCAAATAGTGGGGAGGCAGCGGCTAGGGCAAAAGAAGGTGGCTGCAGGAGGCCCAGCAACGGCGATGGCAGCCTTCTATGGCGACAACAACTGGAATTCGAGGATTCGGCAGGAGATAAAGAGAGTGCAGGGTGAGAGAGAGTGCAGGGGGAGAGAGTGAGTATAGGGTAGAGAGAAAGACTGTGTAGAGGGAGAGAGAATTAATAGTAAAAATATCATTTTTGATAGTTTTTGGACTTATTTGTATATTTTTTCAAACTAATAGACCAACTTGACTAATTTTTTGAAAATTGCCATTGCCAAAACATTACACTAATATAATAGTACAAAATGTACAGAGATTAACCAATATCCTCATTGAGGATGTTGAAAAATTCTTAGGGAGAGCATACCCTTCTCCCAGTAAAAATCACCTAACGTAGTATAGCGTGCCAAAAAATCAGCTACACTATTTACGTTACGATGTGCATGTGTAAGCCTACAAGAAAAAAATAAAATAAATATTTTTACGATATACTCAATGACACAATCCATATAAGTGTTGGCATGGGCCATGATCTTCTCAATTAATGAATAAAACTAATACTTAAAGGTCTTAGAACCTTTAGGAGATAGTAGTGGAGGCTATGTAGATTTTTTTGTGTTTTTTTTACATGAAAAAACCCTTAAAAAGTAGGGAAGAAACTCAGGAGAATATATAAAAATTGCATTGTCATTGTAAACAAGTAAGGATATGTGGATTGCACTGAGAAAATATATCCTGTTGAGATGAGTGGAATAATGTCCCCTACTCTCCAAATCTCAACTATAATAAAACCTAGAGTGCTTATAAATTGCAATGAGGCCCCCTTTGTTTCAGGATTAAAAATTAACCTGCTTTAATTTTAAACAGAAATATTACATCGCACATAAAATTTAATATTAAAAATTAATTTTATTTCACATCCTACTTATATTATTAAAATAATAACTAATTTATATCATAACATCTCTCGTATATCTCAATATAATAACTAACTTTATATCAAATCTCTCATATATTTTAATATAATAATTACCTTATTTTATATCATTCATAATTTTTAATAAAAAATATTTATATTTAATTTTATTAAATTAAATCTTATAAACAAACAGACTCTTAAAATTGGAAGAGCAATAGAATCCTGCTACATAATCCTAATAATTGATCAATAAATTATGTTTTATAATTTTAATTCACTGAATTATATATACAAGAAATATGTATTGATTCATATACATACATACATATATATATATATATATATAAGAAATTAAAATAATAAAAGTCGAGGAGATAGCAATAAAGGTCGAGGTGAGAGCTCTCCATTATAGTCCTTCTCAAATCATTGTGGCCACCCCCAAAAAAGCTCTTTTGCCCCCATAGTGCTCCTCTCATCATGCTTTTCATGTATGTGTACCTCTTCTCACCTCTCACAACTTTCTCATGTAAGCAAACTTGGGCCCTCTTTTGGATAAGTTTATAGCGGCACCCAATTACACTAATACAAATTGCGTAAGTCGAGCAATTATAGTTCAAAAAAAGTCGTTTTGTTAATAATAGTTCAAAGCTTATTCTATTTAGAATAAACTTCCGAGCTATTTGATTCAATATAATTATATTATAAATTAATTAAAATCAAGGCCTTAGCTTCTCAGTTATAGGATTAGATTATCTCTTTTCTTATTCCGATTTTCTTACTTTTTTTTATTTGTTTGTTTTATAATTTGTTTATAATATAATAGAATTCTAGCCAAATTATATGTATCTTATTAAATTTTCAAATTTATATGTCATAAAATTTATATATGTTGTATAATTTGAACAAATTTAAATGTTAAAACACTTTTACTCTATACAAAAGTTATAATATAATACTATATGTATGATATATAATATATATCTAATTCAAAAAATAAAGCAAATAAAATTTCATTAGAAATGAAAAAATTTTAACTTCAGCTTCAACATTATAAAGTAATTTAATATTAGCTCTACACATTAAGTTTCTTTCTATTTACAAAGATTAATTTTAATATCATATTTTAAAAATTATGTATGGTTTAAAATAAAATATAATTAAATTGATATATATAATAATAATAATAATAATATACAATTAATTTTTTAAATAAAAAATATAGTTAAAGTTTAATCATGATATTTATGTATAGTGTGACTGACCTAACTATAAAAACATCATCTGAAATATTAAGCTTAAAAATAAATATTTTAATAAAAGTAATTAGTGGGCATTAATCTAAACTCTAAAAGCATCCCTATAAGTAACCCTTCGCCTGGCATTTGCCCCATCCCAGCTCCCATTGAATCCACAACGAAGCAATTTACAGCAGCAGCCATGAGGCCCGGCGCCACCATCCTAGGAGGATCTTCGCCGGCGCCGGCGGCGACCCGAACCGGCTCCGGCGCCTATCACTCCTCCTGGCACTCGCCGGTGCCCTATCTCTTCGGCGGCCTAGCGGCCATGCTCGGCTTGATTGCCTTCGCTCTCCTCATCCTGGCATGCTCCTACTGGAGGCTCTCCGGCTTACTCGACGGCGGAGACGGCGAGGAGACCGGAAAGGAAGGCGGTGCCGGGGAAGAGCCGCCGTCGCCAGCGTACAAAGAGGGGATCGTCGTGATAATGGCCGGCGACGAGAAGCCGACGTTTCTCGCCACCCCCATTTCGAGTCGGGCGTCCTCCTTTGGAGAGAGAAATCAAAACGCTAGCGTCAGCGCCGGCGACGCCGGCGCAGGTCGTGACGGCGAGGGTAGCTGCGACGGCGAGTGTGACGGTAAAAAGACGGATACGGGGATAGTTCGACAACCCAATCTGGGACCTGACACGGGGACTGGATAGTAATTTTCTTTTCCCTTCTTTTTTTTATGGTACTAATTAATTTAGGGTGCGGGAATTATAAATATGAGATGAAATGCAATGCAAAATAAATAAATAAATAAATATTTTGGAGTTTTTTTTTTGCCTTCATTCTATTGTGCTGTAAACGCCGCGTAAATATTTAATTAATTTTATTAAGAATAAATATCGTACATATTTGTGAAGTTAAGGGCAATATTAAATGAATATATGATTTTAAAAAAATACCGTTTGAGTTTTTAAGGTTAGAGATTAATATTTGATAATTTATTCATCAAAGAATATGAATAAAAATAATATTTATTTCACTCTCTTTATCCCTTCTCTCATTTATCACCTCCATTAGTTTGTCGAGGTTGAGAATATCGGTAGCCTCCCCTAATGTTGAAAGAGATTGTGTGCATGAGATCAGGATGTTGGTTTCCACTGCTTCTATTCGCTCGGGAGAGTTGGGGGACATTAGATCAAATATAGGGGCATTTTAGTAATTTAATAGTTAATAAATATTATAATTTTGTTTTAAGTCATATGATAATGAGAGTTTGACGAAAATAATTAAAAATGACTCGGTATGAAAATTTTAAGAAAAATTTAAGGGCTAGTTTTAAGAAATTAATGAATCTTAGAGATCCGGGTATTATCTTTTAAAATGTTTAGACCTTTTTAATATTTCCCTCAAACATTAGAAATATATTTTGATATTTATTTTTTTGTTAAATATTTTAGGTATAACTCATGTGCTGAAATTGGATTAGATTTGACTTAATGTAATTCTCAAGCATGGCTCTTTGCTTGGGCTTCTCTCATAAGTGGTAACTTAGGTTAGCAAGTCCCATTCGAGTCAATCTTTTTTGACTTGATTCGTTTAAGTTTAACTTAAATTTGAAATAGGAGAAGTTATTGTATTGAGTAGGCTGAACGTTTAGCCAGCTAATAAGGGGTTGCCACGTTAGTGCTAAGTAGGGCCCACTGCAAACACGACGCCCATCATTAGTCGGTTGAACATTACAAAATTTACTAAAATGGAGAATTTCTAATTAGATTAGTATATGGTAGGAAGAAAAGGGATAAGAATGAGAGAGAGAGAGAGAGAGAGAATAGGGCTAACAATTATGTTTGAAATTTGAAACTCAAGTAGTCTTTTGATTTTTATTTGATTGACATTAACTCATTTCTTTCTGACTCCGCCAATTTGTTTAAAATAAAATCAATTCGGCTCATTGTTGAGAATCCTTCTTATGAGAGTAAGTTGTGGAGAATTATGGAAGAAAGCTTTTCGAAAAATGACATTGGAGAATGCTCCATCAAAGTTTCAATAGCACTGGAACCTCGACCATGAGGCTTGACATGGACTCCTCGTTGAAGTTTTCATTTCCAGTGTTCAAGCTAGGGTCTAAATCTTAAAAGTAGAAGTGTCATGAACGAAGACTTCAAAGCCGGATTTTGGACCTTTTGCTGAAAAGAAAATTCCGATAAAGTTAAATATTATTCAGCAAAATGACGTTTAGCAAACCTCGTCTAAAAATATTCTGTAAGTAGTTTTTGAAGATAAACACCAAACTTTGTAGAGTCTCCTTTAACTCAAAGAGTTACTTATTCATTTATTCATTCATCAAAAAGAAACTATTTTGTTGAATAATGTATTTACTAATTAATCAGAGAATTTCAAATGGTTATAGAGAATAATAATCACATAGGCATGCTAGACTATTGTCGAGCATTGACTATTTTGGCTACTAATCAAACTACTATAGAAGTGCCTGCATTTGAGATTGTCGTGCATGGTCTTCTTAAAAGAATACACCGAAAATCGCTACATTTTCTCCTATAAAAGTTGCGTTGGTGTGATATTATTGTGGTTGATGCTTATATGAAGAGACTCTCTACTAGAGTTAATATAGCAAGAAATTTGTTGAGAGAGTATTAAAAGATCTTTGTCAAGAGCTTAAATCCAACTGTGATAATTTGAAAAAGGGTGTGATCTATCCCTTGTAGTTCTACCGCCACTGTATAACAATAATAACTAAGCTTTTATCTTAGTAGATATTATATGAATTTCTTATTTTAATTGTATTTTATCAAATAATAAGTTCTTATTTAACTCCAATTATATAAGATATTTTTTATAATTTTTTATCATATTGTTTTTCTTCATTTTTATCTTTTTACATGAGCAAAATTTAACAATCCCATTTTTTTGCTGGAGTTTTTATTGGTTTATAATTTATAAGTCTAAATCATTTAAGTTGATTCTCTCTAAATTTATTTTCAATTAAGACTACCACAACCTTTATATAGATATACTGATTTCTCATCTTATCCTTTCGTGTATAGTCACTCATCTACTTTAACTTTTTTATTTCTATAATACTTATTTTATTTGTATATTTCTGCTTTATAAGATAGTTTAAGTATTATATAATTTTGTTAATTTTACAATTATTTTATAAAATTTACCTTTAAATTTAAGTAGAATTTTTAGCACACAATACACCTTATGCATTTCTTCATTTTATCCATCATATTTAGATTCTACTAATAACACTATTATTTATTTGACTGTTATTTTATAGGATTGATCCATGATATCTAAACTGCTTGATCCTCCTGATAATTAGATCACCCATTATCATATTCCTAATATAAATGCTTCTATCTTGGCTAAATTTGCAATCAATATATTTAATTTTTTATCTACTAAAATGACAACTGTTAAATTCTAAGGCATTTTTTCATAATTTGAGTTTCACTTTAGCCTAATCTCTAGTCTTATCAATAAGAAGAATATCATCCTTGAAAAGCATATATCATAACACTTTTTTTATTGTATCCAGTCAAAATCTCTATAATCAATGCAAAAAAATATGAACATAAAGCTAAATCTTAGTGTAATTTAATTGTAATAAAATTTTTTTTTGTCAAACTCTCTTGTGTGTGAATATAAGTAATTATTTCTTTATAGATATCCTAAATAATTAGAACGCAAGTAATGTAAACTTGTTTTTTTAAAAACTTTACAATGGACTTCTCTTAAAACATCATCATAAAATTTTTCTAAATCGTTAAAAACTAAATGCAAATATTTTTTCTCTCTCTAAATGTCTCCATTAAAATTCTTAACAAATGAATAACCTCTTCTTGCCATCCCCTAGAAAAAGAAAAAGAGAATAGGAGTCACAATTTTTGTATGGGGAGTCATAAATAACCATAACTGTAGCTAGTTATATATAGAGCTATTAATAGATTGATTTTGAGCGAGCTGAAACTAACTCGAAATTAAAAATCTTGAGCATAGCTCGGCTCAAAATTAGTTCGAAATCGAAATAAAACTCGATTCTGAGCTGACTAAAA
This sequence comes from Apostasia ramifera, assembly GCA_019297695.1. Taxonomy (NCBI): domain Eukaryota; kingdom Viridiplantae; phylum Streptophyta; class Magnoliopsida; order Asparagales; family Orchidaceae; genus Apostasia; species Apostasia ramifera. The sequence continues at coordinate 1,057 of JAEMOT010003012.1, read as the reverse complement.
TCATAATTCAAAACAACTCATCATTGTAAAACAAAGTAAGAATATTATATGTCCATGGGAAAAATAAGCATTAAACCTCCAATCTATTACTAAACCACTAAGCTAACTTGCATGTAATAATATTTTATATATATTATATATATCAAAATTATTTCGAGCAAGTCAAGGCTAATTTCAAATCAACTCGAAATGAACTTCAAGCTAAAGTCTCTGGCTCATGGTTTGATTCAAAAATTTTGAATCGAGTCGAATTGATTCAAAAGCTGAATGAATTTTGAGCGAGTTTCGAGTTTCGGATATTTTTAAGACTTTCTCTAAGTTTATCCTCAATTGGTGCAACACCAACTTTCTTTCGGATATATTCATTTCTCATTCTATCCTTTCGTGTATATCCACACATCCATCTTAACATTCTCATTTCTGCAATATTTATTTTATTTGTATGTTTCTTCTTTGCAGGCCAGCATTCAGCACCATATATCATCGCTGGTCTTACTACAGTTTTATAAAATTTACCCTTAATTTTTGATGGGATTTTTCTATCGCATAACACACCAGAAGCATTTCTCCATTTTACCCAGCCTGCTTGAATCCTGCTAATAACGTCATTATCTATTTCGCCATCATTTTATATAATTGATCGAAGGTATCTAAAGCGCTCACTCTTCTTGACAACTTGATCACCAATTGTCACATCTCCAATATAAGTATTTCTTTCTTAACTAAATGTGCACTCCATATATTCAGTTTTTGATCTACTGAGATGCAAACCTTTAGATTCTAGAGCATTCCTCCAAAGCTCTAGTTTCGCTTTAGCTCCCTCTTTAGTTTTCTCAATAAGGACAATATCATCTGCGAAGAGCATACACCAAGGCACTTTATCTTGGATATGTCCAGTCATGACTTCCATAATCAAAGCAAAAAGATACGGACTTAAAGCCGAGCCTTGGTGTAATCCAACTGTAATAGAAAAATCCATAGTCAAACCTCCTTATGTCCGAACAGAGGTAACAGCTCTTTCATACATGTCTTTAATAACTTGAATATAAGCAGTGCA
>JAEMOT010003005.1:47272-74599 GCA_019297695.1 Apostasia ramifera | reverse complement strand
GTGGTTTTTCCGCCAGTCGGTTTTCCACGTAAAAACTCTTTGATTGTTTCCCGTCTTAACAGCGTTGATCCTATTCATTTACCCAATTTTAAATTAATTTAGTTAATTTTAAACTGATATATCACATCTAACATCACTTATATTTCACTTCATAAATATAATTTAAAATAAAAAAATTAATTTTATTTCACATTATTCATAATTTTTAATAAATTTTTTTTTTAATTTAAATTTAATTTTTATTTTATTAAAATTAAATTTTACAAATAAACAAGTTCCTAGGGTAATATTATCATGGGAAACAAAAACAGTGAAAGATTAGCCATGAAAATTATTTTTTTATTTAATTTTCAGTAAAGCGATTCAATCATTTTTTTTCTATTTTGATCAAAACTCTTGAATTTTAGCCGAAACTAGCCAAAATTCTATATTTTTAAGGCAAAATTTCTTGAAATTTTAAATTTTACATTAAGCTAGACTTAAAAATTTACGATAAGTATTTATATTGAAACTACTGAAATCATTGAATCATTAAAATTTATATTTTTAACTTTGACGGAAACCGAAATCAAATTTTAAATTCTGTCCTGATAATTTTTTTTTTGTCCTGATAATTATTAGTTGTATATCGTTTCTAACATTTTATTGCACCTCCAAAAATTTATAAATTATATATTTTCATCACGTGATTATTCAACATCATCAAAAGAGATACATATATAAATATTATATATGTTGACGTAGGATGTGGGGGATCCCAAAAAATACCAAAAAAGAGAGAGAAGTCCTGAGAGATGGCGGCGCGCAGAAGGATAAGCCTATCTGTTAAGCTTTAAGAAAGAGAAAAACTCCCAGAGCAACACACAGAAGTTTAAGGTGGTTCACGTAGGAAATCCCCTACGTCCACCAGTCGATCAGCAAAGTATTTTCACTAAGGAAAAAAGGTAGTCGTGAGGGCTCGTGCAATGCTTATGAAAGGGAAAGAGAGAGAGAGAGAGAGAGCTCCTCAGTTGGGGCTCTAATACAATGAGAATGGGAGAATCCGGGAGGTTGCTTGCGCTCTGGCCGCTCTTGTTGATTCTCTCCTCTTCTCTGATCTGTCCTCTTGAAAACTGTTCAAGGGTATTTATAGGCGATGGACTATACAGCTTTATTCTGGTTTTTCGGAGAAAAAGAGGTGAGCGAGCTCTGAGCTCATGCCGCTTGTCGGCCGCTGGGGGGACCAAAAGCAGCAAAAGGAGGATGCTAACTTTTAATATTGGTACTACTTCTGGGAATCCGTGACAGCTGGAGCATGCGGACCCTTGATTTGCGTGTCTGGGAAAAGTATTTTTTACGGGGAACGGCGCGGTCGAGCCAAGCTAACTGTGACAGGCACCGCTTTGTAACATCATCATCGATGTTATCAGGGATGGTCCTAGCTCGTCGTGGACGAGGCTTGATTGAACCCTCGTGTCCGAGGTTTGACCGAGGTCTGAAACCTGTGAGAATAGATAAATGAGTTAGTAAATAAATAACGACTAAATGCCAGCTTGACGCCACATGTATGGCAGGAATGCAGCGCTGGAACCACGTGTTAACAATATACACGTCATACAAGTTCATATCTTATTGCCAATTATAAGTACATATTATATTGCATCATGCAATATTTTTCCAAAGGACTATATATAAGTTCCAAATTCAAAATAATCCTATCGTTATTTCTAACTGTTATTATTGCTATAATTATTATTAATTTAGCTTCAATTTCTGGGATATCGCCAATAACCCTTCAATTCTCTTACACTAAAAAAAATAAAAAAATAAAATTCGTCTACTTAATGAGCATCCAAAATCAAGTTCTTCAGTATAACATTTAACCTTTAAAAATTTTTAAAGGAGTGTTAAGAGCTCATAAAGGATTGAGGATAACCAAAGTATATATATATCCTGTAATATTTAAAAGAAAAGATTTACATAGGAGATATTTTAATTATAAAAAATAAAATCTTATCAAATTATATATTCAAATAATATTTTTAAAAAATTATGAATTAATTAATTAATAATAAATTTTGATAGATATTATGAAAGAAGCTTTTAATATCGCACTAGCTAGATTAAATTTAAAGTAAATTTTATGTAGGTTAATCTCCGAAACAAATGATATTTAGAATACAGTGCATGCTAAAGTTTAAGGTTTAGGTTAATTTTAAGGTTTAAATTACTTTAATATTAAAGTAATTTAAAAGAAAAGATTGAATATTTTGGATTATAAACTATAATTTTAGGGTTCGAGATTTGAAGAATAGTGTGATTTTATCTAAAAATATTATAAAATTTATAATTTTATAAGACTTTAGTGTGTTATACCTAATATTTCATATTTGATGATGAAATACATAATTTCTCATAATTAAGATATTCTCTATGTAAATGCTTCTTAAAAAATTGAGACTTATATGTAATAATGATGGTGTATATATAAATATGTAATTCTCCTTGACTTCTTAAAATTGTTTTTGTCAAATATTTAACGATGAGATGCGACGAATATATGTCCGCAAAAAATAAAAAATAGGGTAAATTGATTTTTCTACATTATTTTGCATAAAGATGTACAAGATTATATTCAATGTTTTTTGGTAAACATTTAATTAACACTAAAGCAATTCTTTGAACTTAGGATATGCACAAAGCATTGGCATGCACTAAGAACAAAGTCAATATTGAAAAGAGAATTGTCATTCTTAAAGCACAATTTGAATTTGATATCCTAGTTTTGGATGTCTCATTTAGCCAACATAATTGAAATTTTCATTCCATATATAATATAATAAATAACTATATATGAGCTCTATGTGATGTTAGGATGGAAAAAAAATCTTTGGAGTCTTTAACTTTTTAAGGCATAGATAAGAATTCATTTTGTTTATTAGTTGATTTACCTCAAATATAATTGATGTTAACTTGTAGCAAATTCATTTTATCATGATAATAATAAAATGATGAAGTAATTTGCAGAGAATATGTTACTTCATGCAATCTCATTGGTATTTTATTAGCTTATATATACATTATCTAAATCATTAATTATTAGGAATAATTACTTACATACCACACAATTTAACTTTATTTATGGCTTACCCATCCATTCTTAGTTAATTACGCTATGCACACTCAAAATATTATAAAATTTTACATACACACATTTTAACTTATTTCTATTATAATGAGTAATCATAATTTTTCAATAACCTAATTATAGTTAGATTATAAAAAATCTGGGCCGTTCATCATATTATTTTAAGAATATTTAAATATATTTTGAGTGAAATTTTTAAAATCTTAATGTTTAGGTGGCGGCAAAGGAAGGAGACATCCGCGACGTGAATTAATTTTAGGACAAATCAACGCTTTAGTGTGGTATTGAGGAAGAAAAAAAAAATATCATTAAGAGTAAAAATATAATTTTAATGATTTACTAACAGAATATTTTTTTTTCAAATAGATTTTGATTAAGTTTTAACTCAAATATGTGTATGTAAGATTTTGTAATGTTTTGAGTGTGCATAGCATAATTAACTAAGAATAAATGAGTAAGCCATAAATAAAACTAAATTGTGTGATATGTAGGTAATTATCACTAATTATTATTCTAATTTAGATATTATTCAAAATACAAATTAATATATATATGCATGTATAAATACATAAATATAATATGTATCTTGAAACGAAAAAGTGTCTCTAATTATTTCAAGGCATTTGTATATGCTATTACAAATCATCCATGCTGTGTTATATATAGTTTAATTTGTATAGAAAATTTATGCATTAAGATGAAAACAGAGGCGTGATGACATTAATTTCATATTATTACAAAAAAAATTATAAAAAACGTGCGAATATAAACACTATTTTTATTAAAACTTAAATGCTTAACAGTAATTTTATTTAATTTTTTATAAAAAAATTATGAACTATGCATTGACATCAATATTATTTGTAGTATTAATAATTACTTACGATAACAATTATATATATATATATTCAATACCCCATGCAATATTCTCCAAAAAAAATGAGATCACACGTATTTGATGTGATCTCGAGCACATTTTTGTTTTATGTGATGCATTGCAAAAAATTAGAAGATCTTATTTTGGTATCATCTTCTAAATTTTATATCATCATTTTGCATAAAATAGTAATTTTATGTGTCACATGTATAATATTTTTAAGAAATATATATTTTTTATGAAGGAAAGTCGAAGGTATTATATATATATATATATATATAAGTAGGCAAAGGGGAAATTCTTTATAACCAACTATGTGCCTTAATGAAATAATAAGACATCATTTATCTACATATGCTTTAGATAATAATTATATATTAAATATTAATCTTATTAATTATTAATGCATTAACAATAAAATTGACATTAAAATTACCTTATAATTTTGTTATTCTTAATTTAATATATATGTCATTTCATAATTCCAACCCAATTTTAAGTTATCCTGTAAGTCAATACGATTTTTATTCTTAAAGTTGGATGAAATTAATTAATAATTTTCACATTTACCTAAACGCTATAAAATATTATCAATTAGATCAATTTATGGATCAATATACAAATTAGCAAATTGGGAGAATCTTATATAAATAGTTCCATTAAAATTTACAAGTACTCCCTTCTATAATATAGAAAATGTGTAAGAGTAGGGATCTTTAAATTTAGAATCAACTTCATGAATTTTCTTAAAAGTATTAAACTAAAAACTTGAAGCATAAAATGCAATTTGAAGATAACATGAGTAATTACATGTTTAACACTTAAAACTATCAAATTACATATATATATATATATATATATATATAAATGATAATGAATTGTAATTTAATAATTTAAAATATTATTATTTTTCTTAGGTCCTATTTGGCGCGAGGACTAAATCAGGACCAAAATGATACTAATTTAAAAAACAACAATAATAATAATAAATATTTTTTTTAATCATTCTACACAAATTCTAATATAAAAAAATATTATTTTACTTCACATATTCAATAATTTTCAATAAAAAAATTAATTTTATTTTACATCCTAAACCAAAATACTCAATTCAAATATTTTGGTCTAGGATGTGAAATAAAGTATATATTTTTATTAAAAATTATTGAGTATGTGAAGTAAAATAATATTTTTTTACATTAGAATTTATGTAGTATGATTAAAAAAAATTATTTATTATTATTATTATTGTTTTTTAAATTAGTATTATTTTGGTCCTAATTTGATTCTCGCATCAAACAGGGCCTTAAAGTCACTATTGATACATGAATCAAGGAAACAATCAAAGATTTTAAAATTAAAAAAGATATTTCACGTGCCAATACTTTTGTGTTATACAATCATAATATAATCACCGAAAGAGACATGTGATAGATGACACAGATGTGAATTTAAGATAAATTCAAAAATTATATAATATTCTGCTAGGCGGCTTTACTTTAAATGCTAATTACTAGGTATACATAAATCTAAAAAAAAAATAAGATAACTAGAATATGATTAATATATACAATATATATAATATTAGCTTCATTTATATTTAATATGTAACTGTTTTAAAAATAGGATTACTGACTTTTAATGTTTCACATGCCAATTAATTCATTGGATAAACTTGAACATTTAAAAGGGTTGGTGATTTTATCTCTCACATCATAAAATTTAAAAGACTCTCATCTGACAACCAACCAATTAAATTAATGTACAAGATAAGTACTTGAAATTAAATTAATCTTTATTTGAGGACATTAAATTAATCTTCAAATAAAAGTTAGATTTGTTTTATTACATATTAAAAAAATGAGGCATTTACATTAATACCCTTCAGTGCTTTCTTAATCTCAAATCTTCTAGTTAACAATCATACATAATCACTAAAACAATCCTTTTATCACTTTAAAAATTAAATATGTTATTTTTTAAAATTTTTGAGATTAAGATGAAAATAAAAGAATAAAAAATTTAATAAGAATTGGAGAGTTAAATATTGATTTATTGATATTGCTACATGAAATAGGTTTAAAATGTTATGTGTGTAATTAATTGTCCTAAAAATTAATACATCATAAGATCCAAAATGAAAGATGCATGCGGCTTATAAGAACCTTTATAGTGTTGTATTTGGTTAAATTGCATTCAGGTCCTTGAAGAATTATATCTCACAAATTATCAACAGTTTTACAATCATTTGACAAGGATGAGTTTCATATATGCGCATTTGAGCACAAAATCGATGTCATGAATATTTATTAAACCGCAAACTTATATATATATATATATAGAGAGAGAGAGAGAGCGAGAGAGGAGAATTTATTAGCACATGAGCATTTTTGAGCTCTAAAGCAAAGAAAGATAAATATATGATTCTTTCATTTGTGTGTTATGTCGGCAAGTCCCCCAAATTTATGTTATATATATAATTTATGCTACATAATGTGTGGAACTAAATTAGAACACTTCCCATGTTTCTTTTTCTTTTTTGCTCTGAGGCACATGCCCTATAACATAAATTAATTCGGTGAATAGTTTATTAATTTCTTTATTAAAAAATTGGCTCAATGTATTGTTGACTTTTTGGTATGAACATACTTCCATTTGGAGATAATTACATAAAAATACTTATTATGGGACAAAGTTTGAATTGATCATGTAGGAAAGAGTGATTCAATCAAATCATTTTCTAAGTTGAAAATCTTCAAAAAATTTAAAATGAAAAAAACTCAAAAAAGAGTATATTTTTATTGCACTTAATTTTCTTCTATTCTTTATCAGGGTTAAGGATAGCCTTGGAGGAGTTTAATCCTAACATTTATAAGAGATTTTATGTGAGATTTTGATTTTAGCTAATACAAGAAAGAATTATAGTAAAGAAGCTTATTCAAGCCGAATAAAACTCTATGTCCATCATGTGATCTTTGTTTTTTTTTTAAAAGAAGTTTTTTTTTTAATGATTCATTGGAATTACTCACTTAGATAAAACTCTCATTCTATGATAAGATTTCTGGCAATGAAAAATTGAAGTGTAGATTCAAATCAAAATAGGAGAAAAAAAAACAAGGAATAGTAAATTTATATAAAAAATCACAAATTTAAGCAAACATCACAACCATATTAGGATAAATTTTGACAATATTATGCAATAGTCTATAAAAAGAGATTATAAAATTTCACACTTAACTATATTAAACACTTAGTTATCTCAAATTAGGGATTTTCCATAAGATTTTTTTTAGGGTATATGTCAATTTATTTATAGATAAATATCCATAACAAACAAATCCTCTAAAATAAATTGATGTAAAAAACCCTAAATTCAGAAAAAACCACAATCACACGAAGTGAAGTTTCACTAATTTTTAGGAGTCAAAAAGCCAATAATTTAAATATCTTGGATCATTATACAGAATAATAGTGAAATAAATAGTGATGTTATTAGCAGAATACAAGCAAATTGGATAAAATCGAGAAATATATGTTGCATATTATGTGATAATTCTTTAACTTAAACTTAAAAGTAAATTTTATAGAACAGTAATTTAGCTAGCAATGTTATATGGTACTGAATACTTGCTTATAAAGTACGTAGAAACACACAAATAAAATGAGTGTCACAGAAATAAAGATACTAGGATAGATGAGTGGGTATACATGAAAGAATAAGATAAGAAATGAGTTTATTCATGAGAAGATTGAAGTAATCTCAATTGAAAATAAGCTCAAAGAGAGTCAACTTAGATGGGTTGAACTTATAAATCGCAGGCCGATGGAAGCGCCAATAAGAAATATTAAATTGTTGAATCTTACTTATGTAAAAAAAAAGAAAAAGGAAAGCCAACAAAAACATGACTACAAATTATTAGGAATAATCTCACATATTTAGGTCTAAATGAAAATTTATTATTTGCTAAAGTACAATAAAAATAAAAAATTAATATAATTGATCCCATCTAATGAGCTAAAGGCTTAATTTATTATTGTTGTATATGTATACGCTGAGAAACCCAATAGTTTTTTTTTCAACAACAAAATCCAGTAGTTTAATTTTTTTTAAACACTTTAAATTATATGTCAATTCAAAATTATTCCTAATATTATTTAACTCAAAAAAATGATTAATATTTACAGGAGCCACTTCATTTAGTGAATAATTATAATTCTGATCTGTCACCTCAATATATTAATCACATATTTTCATTTTATCAAAAAAAAAAAATTTAGTCATGAAAGTTGAGATTACAAACTTAAAATTCATTTTTAACCATTAGATCAAAGCTGAGATATTTTTCAATTTTTGATGAACGGTACTGGTAGATGCAATGAATGTTGAAATTAATGTTCAATGCAACAAGATATTGAGTAAACACAGTTGAAATTAATTTGATATTGTTAATTAGGGTTTAGGTAGACTAATCATTTAGCATCAAGCTCAAATTATTAAACTTCTTCTTAACTTATAAAAAAAAATGCCTCATTATTGCTGCAACTCATCTCTCCCAACTTGTACTTCAAATCATTAGAGTGATAAATAAATAATGGTATTAGTAAATAATATTAGATGAGTTCATAATTTTTAAATTGTAATATTGAGGTTTCTAAATTTCATTAATTAAAATTTTCAAGCTAGTATTTAAGCTAGAAATAATTTTTGAGGATTGTTTTAAATTTTAAAAAGTTAAAAAACATTTGTGAAAAAAAAACTAAAATTTTTTTTTGATAAAATATTTTTGCTATAACTAATTAAGAATAAAAAAATCCTCAAAATAATTAAATTTTAATAATGATGTCATAATTATTTATCAAATAATAAATATAAAACATAAATAATATAATTATTATAAAATATATAATTACATTATATTAAATATATAATTAAAATTAAAGAATTATATATTATAAAATAATATGTATAAAATTTTAAAATATCATAATTGTATTATAATATAATTAATAATATATTGCAAAGTATAGTTGATTTATTATAAAAAATATATAATAATTTTATTCGATAAGATTTTTAATATAGTTATATAATGTAGTATTATTTTACACAGCATAGTGATGTCATATAAAAACCTTAAATTTCCCACACGCAAGTTATTTGTAATTTTTTTTTTAAACTTTAATTATTATGCAACTAAAATTTTGTTTTAAATATTTTATTTTTTAAAGTATTAAAATTCCACAATCGTTTGGCACAAAGACCAAAACCAAGATTAAAATAGTACTAATTTAAAATATAATAATAAAAATAAATTAATAAATTTTAATTACATTCTATGTAAATTTTAATCAATTAATTTTAATAAAACTATCAACTTTATTTTAATTTCTAGTTGATAGTAGTTTTATATTAATATTTTATTTTCTAAGAAATAAAGTTGATAGTTTTGTTAAAAATAATTGAGTATGTGAAATAAAATAATAATTTTATATTAAAATTTGAATAAAATATAATTTATTTATTATTATTATTTTTTAAATTAGTATTATTTTATCCTAATTTTAGTCCTCACATTAAATAGATCTTAAAGTTAGACGAAGTGCCCTAAGCCTAATAGAGGGAGCTATAGTGAAAAGAAAAAAAACAAAAGAGTGAATGATCATTTTATATTTTATTTTTGACGATAATATCATTTTGAGATTATCCTACTCTAAAATTAAACTAAAAACTAACAAATATAATAGAAACTCTAGGTTCGATTATTATTTCAATAATTTCAACTTTTTTTTAATTTCGGATTCCAAATTCTAGTGCTCAAACATTATTCAACTTAACGGATTTTTCTTATAAAAAAATTAATATGATTGTTTTAATTTAACAAAATAAAGACCATAAAAGAAAATATAATTAGTAATTAATTAAATATTGAATATGTCTAATTATAAATTAAAGTTATGATATAAATGCAATTGCTAAAATTGTTAAATTTTAAGGAATGTTTTATTTTTTATAAAACTAGATGTGAATTTCAAACAATAATAGTTCGTTTTTGAAAAAAATTAAAATTAAAAGATTCAGTTAAGTATCAGTCCAAAATTTCAATTAGCCATAAATCCTGATTAACCTATTTATCTATTTTCAATAATAAAAATATGCTATGATCAAAATAATAATAATAATAATAATAATATACTTTTGTGTTGGATTTTTATTTCTCGGACCCATTAATAAACTATAGTCAACTCTAATTTGCAAAAAATTAGTAAATAAAACAAATTTATAATAGAATAGTAGGCTGCCAGCCTGCCAATAGGTTATGTCTCAACGTTTATTTTATGACTAATTAATGAAGATTTTTAATAGAAGGTAGGTTGTATTTTTCTTTGAATTATTGATTTTTCTCACTAGTTTTAATTTATCATATCCTATAAATTTTTATTTATTTCAATATAGACTAACTCTTGTTAATATTTTTTTATTTAATGTGTTGGGGATAAAATGTGCCAAGTTAACCAGCTCTGACACATGAATAACATTACAATTTGTCTGCCGATTCTCGAATTACGTTCCCAAATAGCTAGAATTCGACCGAATTAGGCTTCTAGAGCTAAACAATGCAGGGCTAGCAGAACAGTTACAACAAAATGATGAGCTCAGATAATTGTATCAAACTAAGCAGTAGCCCATGGCCGCTCGTTAGCTAGCTATGCATGGTCTTATATGTACTGTATGATGCGTGGGATATAGGTTAAGGGAAGGATGGTTATTATTAAAATATAGGTTGACTCTAAGCATAGGTCGGTTGTATAGCTGCCCATGTTATAAAACATTTTTGGCATTAATGAGGTACACTTAATGCATCTGTTCTTATATACCCCACTTTCATTATAATTACTCATATTTATAATGGAGGGAGCGTTTTGCTCTTGGGCTTACTGGAAAGAGGTAACCCTAATTATTTAGCTTGACTTTCAATCAACTATTCGACTACAACTATACTGGCATATTGTACTATTCAGCTCTTCCCAATATTCGCTTATTTACGCTAAATGACTATACCTATTTTGTGCCTCTCTTTTCTCTTGTAAGGGCAGATCAATGAAGCTTATTCTCATTCTCTTTTTATTTGTCTGCTCTTTCAACTTATAAAATTGTATTCTACTGTTTATTTATTTTGTAAAACCTTATTTGGGATATTTCATCCCAACATAATGTGTGATTTACACTTTATTTGATTTATTTTTATCTTGATTTGCTTAATATATTTTGCGATTGGCTAAATTTACATGTGTTTTATTAATTTCTCAATATTCGTGCATCAATATGTCTTATCATATTAGATATCTAATCAGTCTTCTTTGCATTAGTTGGACTATGAACAAGGACAACAGAATGCGTTATCAAAGAGAAAGAAATAAATTAGCTAAGGGATAATTATCGGTAATTAAATTTAATTAATAACAAATGTTAATGTAAGAATTCCATTATGAAATATTAAGAAAAGGACGTGGAGGACTCATATAAAAGAATTTTTAAAAAAAATCACCTATTAAAATTTAAATTAGTTATTTTTTTTAAAAAAATTCCAATCAGATCAATGTTCATTGAATCAATAAAAAAAGTCACGATTGTTATCACCAACACTTTAATTGTTAACTTTAATTTTTTCAATTGAAGTCACTCGTGATACAAACAAGATTAAATTATACCAAAAATTCTCTTAATATTGCATTATATTTGAATTATTCTTATCTTTGTAAGAAGATAAGAATTATAAACTTAATTTCTAAAAAATTATCAAAAACAAAGAAAGTACAAATAATTTGAATATTTTTAGAAGTTTAATAAATTTTTTAAGAAGCTGAATTTTGTAAATTTGTCATGAATTTAAACAATGCACTATAAAATTATGCCAAAACAATTTCATGCACTTCCTAAAAATTATCAAAATAAGGAAATTTAAAATTTTTGGAATACTTTTAAAAGTTTAATAATTTAAAAGAAAAATAAAAATATTGTAAATTTGTCATAAAAATCAAACTATAAGCTAATGTAACCATTATTTTTAGGGTAAAAAAAAAATTAAAGCGAAATTTTAACAGGATCTAAATAAAATATGCTATCACTTTGAAGGTATCTAATTTGAAAAAAATTCAAAAAAATATGAAACATTTACAAGATACCTTAAACTATAGAAATCTCTTTGTGAATTATCCTAAATTTATGTTAAATTATTGTATAATGTGTCTCATTTAAAATGCGTGATCTCCATTTTCAAAAAATATGTGCCTTCTAAAATATATCTAAAACTTTTCAAACTTGTAGCTTAAAATTATGTTAGATTTTTGTATAATATTCCTCATCTTAACTTCTAGCATAAATAGCTCAAATTAAATATTATAAATTAATATTTGAAATAAGTGATAAGTGCTAATGTGTCATGTAATTACTCCATGTTAGATCTTTTATGATAAATATTTGATTTAGGATATTAATGTATACCTAATTATGTTTTTTTAAGATTATATAGATATTGTATATATAAAAGGCCGTATTTTGAACTATTAAAAAAAATTATTGTCTTTCAATATAAATGAATCAGAGCCATCTAATTTAGGTAAACATGAATCAAGGCCATCCAACCACATCTTCATGCATCGCACCACCTGTTCTCTTTCTTTACAATTGATGTTAGATTCTAAAAAATTATAATTTAGTTTTTAATTTTTCTAAAACTTTATCTTACACCTTAATTTTAATTTATAATTAGAAATTATAATTTGATTTTTTTATTTTTCTTAGTGTTAATTTTAGATCCTAATAAATTATAATGTATCCCCTAATTTTCATAAACATTCTCTTAGGTACTAATTAATTAAATTTGTGATTTAGTCTGATTTTTTTAGTAGTAGTCTCAGGTCCCACAAACTAATGTTTCTTAATTAGATTTTATCTCATGTCTTAATTGTTTATAATACAAATAATAATTTGATTCTCTAATTTCTCTTAGTTCACAAAATTACAATTTGACCTAATTTCTCTTTAATTTTATTTCAACTCCTAATTCCTCACAACACAAATAAAAATTTAGTTCCTAATTAATCTCTCTTAGTTTTAGTCTTGGTCCTGACTCCTTATTATAAAAATTATAAGTCTATTCGATTCAATTTTTCTTAATTTATACCATAGCTTAGATACGTATTTATAAGTATTTCAATTTTGTATAGTTGTTAGAGAAAAGATTAATTCAAATTGATCCAAACAAGAAGTTAAAAAAACTAAATTTTAGCATTTAGAAAAAGATCGGATAGTTCAGTCGATAGGTCGGACTGTCTAACCAATACTTAAAATTGAGCAAAAAAAATATAATAATAATATTTTAAATTTATTATAAATTTTAATAACTTTATTTCACATCCAACACAAATTTCAACCTTAAAAATCAACTTTATTTCACATCCAACACAAATTCTAATTTTAAAATCAACTTTATTTCATATTCTACACACCTCTCAATATTAAAATAATTTTTTTTTTCTATCAGTTTTATAAAATAAAATATTTTCTCTTTCTTTATCTGAATTTATTTTCCAACCAAATAAATTCATATATCTTTCGATTGGACCTTAATATCAATATGTAATCTATTCATGATGCCGTTTAACTTTACATGTTAATTTTATGTGATATTTTTATTTACAATATTTAAAAAAAGTTAGTGTGCCAAATTAAAATTTTCATTCATATACCATAAACAAAAAAAGATGATGCAATTAACTCTAAATTAAATCATTGCTATATAATTAATATTTAAAAATATTTTCATAAATATAGCTCAATAAAAAAATTCTTGACAGAAGTAAGCCATATTCATTTATTTATTAAATATAACATTTTAATTTATTTAATCAAATACTCATTAATTTGGTGCACGATACACAGGCCCAATCAACGAGCGCTATATTAGTACGTAATGATTGACGTGTGCATGCATTATGTACCGGTGCATATCAAAATTTTTCGTAATTTCATTGAATGTTTCGTAGTATTTATATTTATTATATTTGATAATTTATATTTCAGATTCTATTAAATATATAAAAATTAATTTTATGTTATAATTATGATGATTTTAGTATAATATTTTTGTAATTTATAGTGTATATGGTGAAATAAAAATATGATTAATAATATAATTTATTATGTATAAATAGTTAATATTTAGAAAATTTAATGCGGCGTGCATGCAGCTATCCATAAACAATAATTCTAAGTAAGCGCACCTAAGCCGCCACGTCGACAAGCCACTAATAATTCTTCTAGAGCCCAGCCGTAATTTGTGGCTCCCTCTCCGGCTCGTCACGTGTCTGCATCAGCCGTCCAGCTCCAAGTCTGACGGCCAATCAAACGGCTCACATGTCGGCCCTGGTCCACAAAACGACAACCCACGCTGCAGTTGCATTTCACAAGGTAAATTACTCGTTGGTCCCTAATATAAAACTATTTCTCATATTGACTCGTAAAGTTTTAAAACATTTCATATTAGTCCAGTCTCCAATGTTACCAACTTATTATTTCAGGTTTGTTTTTTATATCTGATTATTTCGTGGTTTTTTCAAAGTTATCGTACTTTATATAGAGAATAAATGTGATAATCTTTAGAAAAAAATATAAATATAAATTTTTTCATTTTTTTATATGTTCTGTCAAAATGATCAAAATAAGATGAACTAATCCGAAATTCGTATACCAAGATGAACTAATTTTAAACATTAGAGACCAATATGTAATATAATTTTATATTATAAAATAAAATAAGAAAAAGAGAGACAACGCGGCCATCAATTTCAGCACGTTTTAAAAAACTTTTTTATTTTCTATCGCCGTCTCTGTCGCCGCAGTACAAGTGTACAACTCCCCCTGATCTTCCCTGCCAGTTTTCTACTTTTACCCTCCATAATCTACCAATTTACTCATCTACCCCTGTCACCCTCCTTCCTCTTTAAATTTTGCCTGCAAACGGCAGATCCCAATAACGACCACCGCCGCTATGGATTCTCTCCTTCACTGCTGGCCGGAGCCCGTCGTTCCCGTCCAGTCCATCGCCGAGAGCGGCGCATCCTTCATTCCCGCCTGCTACATCAAGCCTCCGGGCGACCGTCCTCATGAGCCCGTCGCCGCCACCGGCGTCCGCTGCCGGGAAATGAGCATTCCCGTTATCGACCTCAGCCGCCTTTACGCCGGCGCAGTGGAGTGCCTTGCCACCATGCGGGCGATCTCCGACGCCTGCCGGGACTGGGGGTTCTTCCAGGTTGTCAACCACGGCGTCAACGGAGAGCTGGTGGCGGCGGCAGCGGCTGTCTGGCGAGACTTCTTCCTCCTCCCCATGCCGGAGAAGATGAAGCTCGCGAACTCTCCGAAGACCTACGAGGGCTACGGCAGCCGCCTCGGCGTAGAGAAGGATGCCGTTCTTGACTGGGGAGACTACTTCTTCTTCAATCTTCTCCCTCATTCTCTGAAGAACTACGATAAATGGCCCAAGCTCCCTTCATCTAATTTCCGGTATAATTAACTAATTATATCTATTCCATAATAAAAAAAATCATTTATATTTCGGCCTGCGAACGGGTTCGATCAGAATCAGAATCACTTGTTTTAATATTCAATAAACTTTAGAATTGAGTTTAAACCCAAATTTAATTAGATGTTAGGGTAGTGAGTCTGCACATGAAATACCAATCCATAATAATTATATGTTCAACTTCTAGGAAATATGTTTGACATCAAGTAATATTATAATTAAATAATAAAATGTATGTATAAATACTACAGATGATGTACAAAATTGTTTGTGCTTTCTTATAATTAAGGGACTCAGCATAGTTATGTATATAATTTTTTTCATAGGTATCTAATTAAGTTTTTAGGTTTGTTGATCATGATCAGAGAATAAGTAGTACTGGTGTTCTTCGGTTGTATATGTAGGGAGATCACAGAGGAGTATGGAAGGCAAATGGTGAATCTTTGTGGGACTCTAATGAAGGTTTTATCTATAAGCTTGGGGCTGGACGTGGGGTTTCTTCAGGAAAAGTTCGGCGGTGAGGAGTTTGGGGCTTGCATGAGGGTGAACTACTACCCGAAATGCCCGCAGCCGGAACTCACCCTTGGCCTCTCGGCGCATTCCGACCCCGGTGGCCTCACCATCCTCCTCGGAGACGACCATGTTCCGGGTCTTCAGGTGCGAAAGGGCGACTCCTGGGTCACCGTCCAGCCGCTCCCCGGCGCTCTCATCGTCAACGTCGGCGATCAGATTCAGGTCAGCCACATCTCTGATCGATCTCTCTCTCTCTCTCTCTACCCCTCTCCACACACAGCGCTATTTCTTGCTAAAGCAAATATTTCTCTTTCTCAATGTCTCTCTGTCTCTTATTTTTTTGGAAATATATATCTGTATACATAATATTACGCTTAATTTAACTATTTTTGTTCATAAAGATTTGGCTTAATGTGTTCTCTAATGATTCACATCTTCCCTAAACATTGAGCACTAATTAATAATGCGCTTGCCAAAGATATATATAGCACGTGCATGCCGTCGTCACATAAAATATCATCAAAGTCAGATAAATTAACATGCTACCCTTCACCATGTTGAGATATCGATATCAAAACTTATTATATATTCGAAATTCAACAGACAAGATCAATTGAAAATATAAATTTTAAGTGAAAAAATGAGACTATGAGAGATGATGAGTTGGCGGCATAAAGCTCCTAAGGAGTTATATGTTACGAGTATTGGACAATATATAGTGATGCAAGCTGATCAAAATAAAATTATGTAACAAAGAAAATGAGCAATTTAACTTTAGTAGAACTAAAGGACTGAAGTAGTACTCTTTGTTATTGTTTCAATGGGAGCCTTTAGTAGCTTGTGGTTAATTAGATGTGTAGGTATAGTGAATTAAGATTGTCTGATGCATAAAATGTCCAGCCGATCAATGAATCCTCCTATAGTTAATATAGAGAATAAAATGAATGTTTTAATTATAATGACATGCATGAGACATGGGTGCATTATTTATGTTTGAGGTTGATCAATTTGTTTCCTTTATAAATGATTTAATGTGATGTAAAAGTAAATGATTAACGATATCAACTGTCGGTGATTATTAAAGATAATAATTTTATTGGAAGGACGATTATTAAATAGGTGACGTTAGAGATCTAGACAACTAAGAACTAGTTAATTGCTAAGAAATTCTATTGTAACTTTGCTAGCTTATAAAGCCGAAAATAGGAAGTCGAATACGCAAGTTCATATATCTTGTTGAATATATATATATATATATATATATATATATATATATATAAAGAATATGTTTGAGTTTCTAAGATTTGACTGTTATCTTAGTGCACATTTTTTTAACATTAGTAAAGATTTTTTTGTAGTTTTGATATATAATTATATATACGGCTAGTTTTTATTATAATATTAACAATACTTAATAAGACTATTAGCAAGGAAAAACTTAATTCATTCATCGTGATGAGAATGATCTATGTTTATCTGAGGCAATATAAACTAATTAGCAGACTAACGTTGTAAGTAAATCTACGTCAGATCAGCTCCATTAAGCTAATGATGTTAACAACCAGTTTCAAAAAATTAGCTAATGATGGCAAGTATATTGATAGTAGGCATTTATTCGAGACCAACTTTGATGATCATTTAAAAAGAACATGCACACATGGTGCATTGTATGTAGTTTTTTTTTGTTATATAAATAAAATATTAATTTTAAAACCTATATTTCTCTTTAATTTATATGTGCCCATACCATTCCACTCCTCCACAAATACATTAATTTCTATTCATGGGTCTTGGCACCATTAAACTCTTGAATGCTCCTGTCCCTCATGCGAAAAATTATTGAGTTCGGACGGCGCACCGTTCGGACGCCCAATCAGAGGGTGCTATGTGTGCCTGGATCAGCTGTATGGCATAAGTGGTGCCCTCTGATTGGGTTCTGGACGGTGCGCCGTCCGAATCCAATAACTTCTCCCCTTATTCCTTCTTTCTTGTTATATATATGGGAGATAAAGCAATGCACCTTTCAGCAACCATTCTAATTTATGCAAGGCAATAGAATAAGAGAGAGAAAAGAGGAGACAGCTGCTTCTTTAGAAAAGTGATCTATAACTATTCACCATCCTTATTAAAAAGACTTGTGCGCTTTTCTCTCTCTTCTTTATGATCATGTGAATATAATTGGTGTTTCATACTAGTTGAAACATAAGATATTTTCTGACTTTATACATACATACATATATATATATATATATGAGATAATAAAGCTATAAACAACGAAAAACATAAATGAAAGAACACAGATTTATGTAAAAAATTTCAAAATCGAAAAATAAACTACGTGTAGATGAGGAGATCATTATATCAAAATAAAAATATGTACAAAACGAGTTCGAAACATCCACTTCCACCACTTGATCTTAAATGCCAATTTTTCACATTATTTTTTTCTCAAAATTGTCGCATCGAGTATGACCTGCACGCTCAGACTGAACCAAACAAGATTCGGGACACCAAGCTCTAACAATTAAATATTATTAACTACATTTTAATCAACAATTAATTAGACAAATGAGAGGTCGTTGTTCAAGACTAAGAGGTTGTTGACAAGTACGAATAAGTTACGCGACTTAACTTCTTCTCGAGTGACTCACTGGAAGTCTACAGATTTTTCACCTAGACCTAGCTAATTTAAGTTGGATTACAGTAAATTGATAAGCCATCTTTTCTTTTCTTTCCCTTCTTTATGATCTCAAAGAGATTAATTACTCATAAATTTTGTTTGATTTGGTATTGGTTATAACCATGCATCTGTGCACTTAGATGCCAACGAACTCAAAATAAGTTTGAAATATTGATGTTTTAATGGATTATTAATACAATCTTATTAATTTTGTGATCTTCACCGAATTAATTTAGATAATATTGTAAACCAAACGCTCTCTCCTAAAATTTCTTGTTGTATATAAGTAACTAATGATAAGTTTGCAGGTATTAAGCAATGCAACTTACAAGAGCGTAGAGCACCGGGTGGTGGTGAATGCGGCAGCCGAGCGGCTGTCAATCGCATTCTTCTACAATCCGAAGAGCGATCTGCCGCTGGCGCCGGCGAGGGAGCTTGTGGCCCCGGGGAGGCTGCCGCTTTACCGGCCGATGACGTTTGACGAGTACAGGCTATACATAAGGAAGAAAGGGCCCAGGGGGAAGGAGCAGGTTGAGTCCCTTGAGGCCATCAGCTGATATTAATATATTCAGCTTATAAATTATGTAATTAAACTACTTGCTAATTATGCATGTGATTAATTATGTGGTTTTCTATGAGGTTTCGTGCATGATCTTTAATTTCATCATATGGAAACACTTATATATTATCTAAATTAATGTTATTCGATTCTAAATCAACTTTATTTTTAAGTTTTAATTAAGTTAATATATATAAACTCATGCATAAAATTAAGTCAATTGTTAAGGTTGATATGTTTATTAACTTGCCATTTAAAATGAGTAATTAGCTTGATTAATATTGAACATTAACTTTGTTAATTTGAAATAAATCTTCACCAGTATTTTTTGATACTGAGCAAGCACATGAGTACTTGAGCTATACGAGTAATTATTGGGTCCAGTCGGTCAACAGAGGGCTGCTACATCAATATCGGGTGGGGCCCACTACTAACATAGTGTCTAATCACTATTAGCCGGATTTTTGTTGATTGAACCTAGCTAACTATATTTAATATCCTCCATAATAATGTTAATAATTATCTTTTGCTTTCTTCATCTTACATTATGCATATAGTAATATACTTATAGGTTTTAGTTGAGATATCACTTACAATTGAATTAGTATGCTTAATCTACGTACGTCATGGGTTGAATTATTTCGCTTTGTGCTGTGAATTTCTATACTATATAGAAGCGAAACTTAAGCAGGAGAAAAAATTAGTTGTCGTTTCTGCCGTTTTGTCATTTCGGCCGCGTCGCTTCCTTCTTTTTGCCATTGCGTGTTTCAACCGCACAGTCGCCAATGCTGCGGCTCTATCTACCCCATCATGCAACATGCCGTGTGTTATCGCCGCTTACCCTTCCGTCTCTTCTTCGAGAAAACGTGCCGACCTAGATGTCTCCGTCTCTGCTCGAACCATACTTGGTTGTCTGTCCGTCTGCATGCCAATTACGCTCGCTGCTCTGTCTCTGCAGCCGTTTCTTGCTATTGCGAAACAATCTCCGACGGAAAGATAAGCCATCGGCCATGCCCGTCTGGACAGAGTGTGTACTTTTTGTATATAATAAAATTTTAATATTTAAAAATAAATTTAATTTATATATTATATTTGACTTAGGAATTAAGATATTAAATTTTTAAAATCATAAATTTATATAATATTATATTTTAAAATTTAAGAACCTAAATGTAATTCATCCTAAAGAAAATAAGCATATATTCAAAAGGGAAAAGCAATCTTTCATGCCCTTGTTTGTTTGACAGTTCAAAATTAACCTGGTTTTATCTTAAACAGGCATATCACATTATACATAAAATTTAATATTAAAAATTAACTTTATATCACATCTTACACACATTACTAAAATAATAACTAACTTATATTACATCACACACATATCTCAACATAATAATTAACTTTATATCACATTTCTCACATATCCCAACATAATAACTAATTTTATTTCACATCATTCATAACTTTTAATAAAAAATATTTTTATTTAAATTTAATTTTAACCTTATTAAATTTAAATATTATAAATAAACAGAATGGAGTTTCAGAAAAAGCAATCTCATCCTCAATTTAAAGAGAATTCAAACTACAGGATCCATTTTCCTTTTGATCTATCAAAGTAACAAGCACGTGCTTTCAGTTAAAGTTGGAACAAAAAATCACTTACACCAAAAAGTGTTCACAAACATTAAGGTTTTCGACTGACAAATGAAAATAATAAAGTGGACTAAAATTTTATTTTAAAAAACTTATTTTAGTATCATCCTGCTTAAATTTTAATATTAAGAAACTACTTTATTTTATATTCTAAATAATTTTTAATAAATCAATTATTTTTATTTCACATTCTATTTAAGTAAAAATTCAAATAAGAGATTAATGGATGATAAGTAGGATTGTAATTGGACTGATTAAAGAGGAAAGAGATATAGAATAGGGAAAATGAAAAGCTTTTCTTGAGGTTCTTTCTAGAAGAAATGAAGAAAGTAGTGGCAAGCTACAGGATGCTAAGGGAAGCTTTGTTGGAGAGAAGAGATACTAGTCAAATAGAGCCGAAAGTGTAGGCAAATTGTGAATGATCAATACTTGGCAGGACTTTTCCTTCCATACTCTTGAGTTAGTCTATAAATTAGGTTATTTATAGCCAGAGAGAACTAGATGCATGGTATTAGGTAGGTTAGGTGCATGATTGGATCTGCCCGCATGTTCGACAGTAGCGAGATGGTGTGTCGGTGGTTAGATCTGCTCACGCTGTCCGACATCCCAAGCATTAATGACAGATATCTTCTCCTTGTCTTTAGAGGGACCATCATATCATAGGGTCGCTATGACATGACGGTTACTTAATGGCTAGTTGATTGTTTGACCAAGCTATTCGACTAGCTCCACATCGTTCGATCAGGGGATCTCAGTCCGAGCAGGTCTCCTGGGTAATTTAGAAACCTTTGTTTGGCTAACTCTATTTAGAGACTTGATCAAATCCGTCTATGTGTTATGACTGAATGATATGATGATTTTTTCCCTTTACACATTCAATATAGTTTTTAGTATAACTCACTTTATTAATTTTCCATTACATTTTTTTAAAACAAAAACCCTTGTTCGGCTAACTCTACTTGGAGACTCGATCAAATTCATTTATATGTCATGATGGATGATATGATGATTTTTTTCCTTTACACATTCAATACAGTTTTTAGTATAACTCGCTTTATTAATTTCCCATTATATTTTTTTAAAAAAAATCACAAAATTAACTTTTTTAGACCATCTTACCCTTCAACCAAACCAACCAGATACGTGGCCCAATGGAGTTGGATGACGAAAAGAAGACCTTGAGAAAGGAGAGGAACAGGCCTAGAGCTTAAGTGGCGGAGTCCAGAGAGGCAGCATCTAAAGTGAAGGAGGCTACCTTCGAAGCTCACCGCCTAGATGAGTTGCTGAAGTTTGAGATATTCTCTATGCGCACCCTGATAGACAACAGCTTGGAATGGAGGGGGCGACGTATAGAGGACCTGGACAAGGTAGTAAGGAGGGCAGTGAACATCGTTAGCTCCTCAGCCGTAGGTCACCATGTGAAGAGTCAGGCAGCCTTCGATGTACTCCTGCAAATATTAGTTGATGTGAGTATTCTGAACCAGTAAAACATCAGGGGTCCAGCTGCTCTTCCTTTCTGCGGACCCAATGGTCCAGATAGGTTTTTGGACACTGGAAGCCACGGCTCAGGAGGGTTTCCCCCTGCAGGTGCTTATGCTGGCTAGGAATATCAACCTGCTTCCCCTTGCAGAGGTTATGATGAAGGCCAAAGTGCTCCTCCCGACGCACAGCAGCATGCTCCCCCCAAGGGTTGGGAATGACTTGCTTCCTTCCTCTTCTTCTCATCCTCAATCAACCATCGAGGTTACATTTGAAGGAATGATCGGAGAAGAGGGAATTTCAGACAATCCTCTGAGGGTATGCTGCTGGTTAATTAGTGAGGAGAGAAATAGGCCAATTTAACTATGAAGCAAAAAAAATTATGAGTAATTTGGATTTAGATTATGTTAAGATTGATGCATGCTCAAATGATCACATTTTTTTTGAAAAGAATTTTTCGATTACAATACTTACCCAGTATGTAAAGCTCCTAGCTGGAAGGTTAAAGATAATGATATTTCTGAGTTAAACAAAGAAAGAAGAGTACTGGCAAAAGTTTTGTGGCATTTTCCTTTAATACCAAGGTTAATTATAAAGGTTATTAATGTCAGATAAGACATTATCTTTTATGCGATGGCATAAAGAGAATCGTTGTGATGGTGGAATCTTAAGGCATCCAGCTGATTCTACGGAATGGAAGAACTTTGATAGGTTATATCCAACCTTGTCATCAGATTCACAAAATGTACGTCTGGGCTTAGCTAGTAATGAATTTAATCCATTTGGCTTCTCAAGCTCTACTTATAGCATATGACCAGTAATCCTTGTACCTTATAACTTGCCTCCTTGGATGTGCATAAAGAATTCTTTTACAATTATATCATTACTTATTTCTGGTCCTAAGGCACGAAAAAATGCGTAGTTTGATGTATACTTACAACCTTTGGTTGATGAACTGTGAGAGTTATGGAGACCAAATGGAGTTGAAACATATGATGCCTTTGCTAAAAGAAATTTTAATTTATGTGCTATGAGAGGTTCCTTCTCGTATTTCAAATTAATACTATAATAATAGTTGTCCATATTCTGAAGCCTTGTTTTTTTCTCTGACTCCATTGTTTATCTTATACTCACAGAAAAAGTTTGTAGAGTACAAAGAAATAGAAAAATTGTAACAAGTTTTGTTTATGAATAAAAATGTATTCTTTGAAATCTTATTCTCTATATGAATTCTGTAATGTATTTTATTTTTTCTCTTTTCTCTTTTATTGAAAAAGATACTATGAGATCACCAAAAAAAAAAGAACAAGAATTCATAAGTAAATGAAGATATAAAGTATATGATAAAATCCCTAAATTGTAAATAAAGTTAAGAAAATAAGGATTCCTGCATTTATATGTTAAGCATTAGACACATACTATTTACATTAGACACACTATATATTATGCTTCCAACATCTTAAATATATAAAAATTACCAGGCAATATATAGTTCTGATAACCAGTTCGGTTCGAGAAATTAGCCTCAACTTAGATTCGAACATTTCAAAATTAATTAGTTTGACTCGAGTTATCTAAAATCCATTCAATTCTAAATCGATTTTCAAATTAAATCAAGCTTAACGTCTAGACGCATCCAAGAAGAATAATATATATATAGAGGTGCTTGCATGAGAGCCTAAATTCCCTGGGAGACTATGGTTTTCAGTAAGTTTTAATTATTATAAATTACTGAGAGAAGAGAATTGTTTTTTTAAAAAATTAAAACCATGAACTATTTTCAGGCATTTGCTTTCAGCAGATATGTTGCTCTAGATCCCAAGCACTAAAATGGATGAAATCATCATGCAGATTAATTATAGTAAAATAATAATTAACTTCAGTATATCAATATGTTTGTAATAGCTAATGGATGACTAATTAATTAGTATTTTTTAAAAAACTTTTATTATTTAGATTTTGTTGACATTAGATTAATTTTTTAAAAAATATTTAATCTTTAGTTCATTATGAACGACCATAATTTAAACTAATTGCATACATGTGCAGATACATCTATAACTAAGATTTTACTAAAAAATCGAAAATTAATCAAAAAACAGATCGACTTTAACTCGAATCTAGCTTAAATCCAGCACAAATGAGCCAAACATAGTTTCGAGATTATATCAAGCTCTTCTAATTATAAGTTTTTTTGTTACAATTTCCACTATAAGTTTTCTTATTATAGTAACACTAATTTGAGGGACCTAAACTGAAAATTTTAAAAATTAGGAACAATTTAAAATTAGCAAACTTGAAGAAAAGCTTCGAAATATCCTCCAATCTGCTTATTTTAGCTATTTTAAGTTATTTACCATTGATTTTTAATCTTTGAATGTCTATTAATCTAATTTATGACACTTATTTAAGCTCTGTTGTTGTATTAGAATTAGAGGTGGCAATTTTTGACTCGGCTCAAACCTAACCTGGCTTAACTGAGTATTGATCAAGCCTATGCAAGTTCAGGTCGTAAACAGTTCAATCTGAATTTAACTTTTTTAAAAAGTTCTAAGTATGAGTTTTCAGGTCGACCAGATTAATTATTAGATGTGCGTTACATAATTTAGTTATTTATATTTTTTCAGTACTTTAATTAAATTTTATGATTTTACTAATTCAAAATTAAAAAAATATTAAATTTATCAAATTTTGATATCTTAAAAATTATAATAAACCAGTCGGGTCAGGTTGGGTGTACGGGACTTAATACTTAACCTATTTACTAAATGAGTTATGATAAAAAATAGGTTAACTCGATCTCGCTGATCTGAATTACCGCTAACTTGAATTAGAGTTTTAGAAGATGACTAAGGTTGAAGAAAAACTTGATCAATCTTATTTCCCATTGAAAACCACTGAGAACTGAGGAATGCTTTATTTCATGAAGGTATTCATGATCAAACTTATTTAAGCTTCAAAAATAGTAACAGCTAATTCAGAGAAGAACACTTTCACTAATGAGATTTGAGATAGCAAAATTTTCCCTGGCAGAAAGCTGCACTCAAAGAATTGAAGGCTGAAAAGCAAGTAATGCATCAAGAATCGCAGGCGCATGACTCAAAGGAGACTTGAAGGAGATCTTAAACTTGATCCAAGATAGATAACAAAAGCAAGGCCAAATGCAGCAATTAGATCTTCAGAAGCTACACTGTCCTAAGGAGCAACAACTAGCTAGTGGCAATAACTTAGCATCACCAGCATCTTTCAGCACAGCTACCTCGATGGGACAACAGCAATAATTCTCAAAGAGGAAATTGACTCAAGCAACAGGATTAACCCATTAAATTAAAACGAAGAAAGAATGATAATAACGATGGGAAAAGGAGAAAAGAAGAAGATTAACTTGTGGTAGTGTTCGTCTGAGAGGGACTACAGTGAGCAAAATGAAGTAAATTGTACAATGACCTATGAGTACGAAAGATACTCAGGCTTGTTGATCTTCATGCCGCTATGATTTTTTAGTAAAACGAAAGCTCTAGATTGTAGACATTGGGGTTCATCATGTTTTTGAAAACTAACGTGGACATAATTATTTAAAAACTCAACTACGTTAACTAATGACTTCTGGTATAACCTTATTAATAGCAGAGACAGTTACACATTGAGAATGAGTTTTTCTTAATTACTATTATTGTCAAATGACCATCAAGAGTTTTAGTCACTTGACCTCAAGATAAAAGTCCCAAATAGAATAGGTTGCCTCCGTCCAAACATTGAAGAGCTCAATCTCAAGGTGCAAGCCTAAGAGAGAGAGAGAGAGAGAGAGAGAGAGTTACTGGTGCAACAATATTGAGTCCCAAGTTTATAACACGATGTCGAGTGAAGTTGCATTGAGATCTAACTTGTTTTTGAGATACAATTCTGAAGGGAAATGACGCTAGTGTTTTCGTGAGATCCTTGGACTTGCCTAATTTTCGTATATGTCAATTAATTTGATACATTAGAGAGAGTATCATTTTTTACAATATAAAAATCTTTTACTCAAATGTTTCCACGTGGCACTATTTGTTGGTTGAAACACAAATGATTCCACCATCAAATAAAGATAAGATTAAGGTTTTAAAACTCGATTTTGATTTTTATTATAAGATGAAAATAACAGTTTTGACAGTTTTAATAGTTTTCGATATCGACAGCTTTAACTTTTAATAAATTATTTAATTTTTATAAACTCAAAAATATGTGACCTTTTCGAATCGAAGTCTATCAAAATTGATTATAAAAACCCAAAATTGGTGCCGAATTTTAAAACCTTGATAAGGATTATGTGTGCCATTGTAAATCTTTGAGATGAAACTTTATTATATTCGGCTTTTCGAACATTGGGCAGACCAATTACAGCCTGCCACATATGTTGCGAGCCTCACCCATCGCATATGAGGTGAGACTCGATTGGTTGGCTGGATGATGGAGAATGCAATAATTTCTCATCTAAAACTTCCTGGTTCTGCTACCATAAAAGCCACGTGGTAGAATTGGCTAAAATAAAAAAATAAATTTATGTCATTATCAATTGCTTTCAATATAATATAATTTTAGTCAACTGAGATTAAAATTTAAAACATAATTTTTTTTTTTTGCTGAAAATTTAAAACATAATTGCCAGCTCTTCAATCTGATCAGCTTAAGATAATTAACTTCATTTTTTTTCTTTATTCTATTGTAAAGTAAAATGCCAAAATTATTAATTAAAGGTGCAAATCTACATTTCAATATTATTTTCTTATATCAATTATTTCCCCTAATTCCTAGGGAAGTGGATCCCTATGTCATGCTGATCTTAGTGGAGGGATTATATATATATATATATAT
>JAEMOT010003005.1:23012-45499 GCA_019297695.1 Apostasia ramifera | reverse complement strand
ATATATATATATATATATATATATATATATATCACTTGGGCTAAGGCAAAGATAATGCCTTAATAGGAGATATATATGATTAATTCCTTTTGCAAAATTATTTTAATAAGAAAAAATTTTCATTATTTACTTCAACTTCCACTTTTCTCACCTTATCTCTTGTTAGTGCAAGACATAATTATTTTTTTCTTTACATTATCTACATATTTTCTTTGAAAGATATGATGATGTATAATATTTAAGTTAATTTTCTAATTTTGTTACGTTGATGAGTACATGATCTAAGATTCCAAATCATATTCCGATACACTAGAATGTGGATTTCATTAGTCAAAATCCAAGCACAAATAATGTATATATGCATTTATATATCTTAAAGTATATTGTATATTTAAGTCTTGCTTTTTTTGTTAGAATAAGTTTTGGCGTCAAAAGATGGTAATACAAATAAAAATTTTACTTGTTGCGTTGTTTCACACATGAAGAGCAATAAATGGTGAAATAGATCACAAATCCTTTTAGTCTTTGGCAATTATAACATATCAAGCAGTTTGTAAGCTTCTATATATCTATTCACATAACTCTTAACTTAGAGAACTAGATTCCATAATCCCATCTTGACTTGGGTAACCCCTCGTCATTATGTTGAAATCTCCAACTCTTAAGTTGAATTAAAGCTAATTTTAATAGAACCATTAAAGACAATAGCTTGGCTGGAGCTAGTGCTAACTTAGTTTGCAACCACGGCGATAGTACTCTTCTAGTAGTTATGAGAACTACAACTTTAGAGGCCTTGAAGTTAGCCGGATATTTGGTAGATTGAGTTGAGGAAGTTTGATTCAAGGCAACTCTTCTGCTGAGCTAACATTATGATTATATTTACTAACAAAAGAGACCCACAAGACCCTTATTACTTTTTTGTGTGTATGCTCTGAGTTTTTTTAAAGAAATGGGATTAAATATGCATAGAACTTCTAATAAGATGATTGATTATATTACACAATTATATTATATTTATTGCTTATTTTGATAACATCAATTGTGAAAGGAATTACCATCAAAAAAATTTGTGATAGGGGATATGTTCTATCTATATTATTTTTCAAAAAAAATCTCAGTAAATAAATGTTGTAATTGTTGATTTTGTGATTGGCTGATCATATCTGGATGACATGCATGCATATACCAATATACCATTTGAGAATTATAGCTACATTAATTAGGTTTTGATTGATTAATTTCGAGTCAAGTCTTCGATTCAATTGATTTTAATTTATAGATGATTGAATGATGAGACTTAACTAAAGTTATGCAATAAGCATGAAATATTTTTGTCATTATCTTTTTTTAATTTCTCATATCTATTTCACATACGTACATATAATTAGGAGGTGAGAATTTGATATGAAGATCGATCATTGCTTGATATTCGGATCAATATTTAGCTCAAATCAAACTCATCCCAAGTTCATTGAGCTAAGCCACGGGCTATGGCCAGATGAGATCGACTTGGCTCGATCTCTATATCTATTTTTTAAATATAAATAATATATTCAGTTATCTTTTATATAATTAATTATTATTTATACATAAGCAAGTATGAGTTGTGATTACAATATCGGTTAGGTAATTCTGTAAGTAATAATAACCCAATTTCAAATCCTACCAGAGGTAATTTTTGTTTTAAAAAAATTAATTCGTAAAAGGGCATGAGCTCATGACTAGTTATAAGACTCAAAATGGTTCAAAATTAAAACGAGACACTTTAAATTCAAATCGAATTGAATAAATTGAGCTTGAGCTATGTTTGCTGGCTTAGCTCAAACTCAGATCATTATCATCTGTACATACATATGTACATACATACATATACATAAATATAAACATATAATCATTCATATATATATTATATTATGAGTAATAATAGTGTACGTAAATGCCACTTCGTCTCTCTCACACAAGCTTTGTGATAGATGTACACAAAAATTTCATATGCAAAAGTATGAGAATGGACATTTTATCCTCTTTTTAGTTGAATCAATTTACGTTCAAAGAATTAGTCTTGTGGTCAAAAAAATTTACCAATTAAATTAATTTTAAAACTTTATCGTGGAAAATTAAGTTTGAACAATAAGACACATATATATATATATGATACATTTAACTTATATAGATATATAAAAATATTTATATATAGTATTTATATGGATGTATACGGACATTTCTTATCTAAATATCAATAAAGATAAAAAAGGTCACATGGGCTGCAAAAATAAATAAATAAATAAATATAATTAAAGACAGCAAGGACCTACTGAATTTATTGCTTTAATTTAATATTGTCTCTTTCACATCACTTGGAATTTATATATAGTCAAAAGACATCAAAATAATCACATGGTTTGATAAAATAGTCAAGTAGATGATAAACACAAATATTCAATCAATTAGTAAACAGAGAAAAATATGTATCAAAGAATTTTCACAGTTTGTCATATATATGTGATTAAAGAGAAAATATCCTCATTATTTTATTTTTTTTGATTCACTGATAATTTTATTTCAGTAATGCATGTTTACTTTATGACTAATATCATGAGATATTAATGACAAATATGACTGTTAAATTTTTATTTTAATTAAAAATCGAAATAATGCTTAAATATTTATTATGAAAAATAACACTGGTCCTTTTATGATGCATGTAGGTTAATTAAATTATATTCATATGTTTTAAATATAAATATAACATGTTTATATTATATTTAATCATGCACACAAGAAATTTAGCTTAAAAATTCCAGACAAGTTAAATAGCCATATAGGTTTATAGAAATTGGAGAGAGTTCCATTCATTTCGTTGAAATAAATATAATTAATCTCCCCATTTATTTCTAGAGCATCAAATACTTTTATTTACATAATATTTAACCTTCAAAATTTA
Organism: Apostasia ramifera; assembly: GCA_019297695.1. Classification (NCBI taxonomy): domain Eukaryota; kingdom Viridiplantae; phylum Streptophyta; class Magnoliopsida; order Asparagales; family Orchidaceae; genus Apostasia; species Apostasia ramifera. The sequence goes on along the minus strand of JAEMOT010003005.1, from coordinate 42,555 downwards.
CTTATTTCATACGGATAAATAATCGCAAGGTTATTTTTATCTAAATAAATAAATAATCGCAAGGTTATAATATGTGGGTTATTAATTGATGGATTTCGCTGCCTTGTGATTAAACGTCAGATGAATTATCATTTTTTTTTTTTTTTGATAGCGATGGATTATCATTTCAAGTAAAATAGATATGATGAATTTCACTGTCATTTAAGTAAATCATTCTGAAAGCTATAATATTAAAATTTAAGGTAAATATCATCTAGAATTTTAAGATTAAAGAATAATATGACGTAGATCTATGATTTTAAAAAAAAATTAATAAAATTTATAAGATTAATATTAATATTTCAATTAGGTACTTTCATTAAAAATTTTTTTAAAAAAATTAAAATTATTATTATACCATTTTATCAATTTTCTCTACCTTCTATCTCCCATGCACTGCCCTAAGGCAGTTGAGCAAAGTCCACAATTTCAAAAAAAAATTAATAAGATTTTTGAGATTAATATTAATATTTCAATGAAGATTTTTTTAATAAATTTAATTTTTTTATCATCTTTTAAATAAAATTTAATTTTAAATAAATTTTTAAAAATAAATTAACAAAAAACACTTTCATATTATATTATATTAATTTTTATTACTTTTGACATTATTATTTTATATTAATTTTTTTATTACAAGATAAAAATGATCAAATTTATTAAAAGAGAGATCTTATTAAAACATTAATGTCAATCCTAAAAATTTTATTTATTTTTTTTAAATTATAAAATTACGTAATATTGCTCCCTAATTTACCCTAAAATTTATTAGAAATAAATTTGCATCGATAGACCTTCTAAGCTGACGCAAAAAATCCAATCAGTTTTCTATCAATATCAACTTTCTATTTAGAAACTGATCACTGAATTCCATAAATTAAAATTAATTAATTAACCTAATTTGCAACTTCATCTTATAGGATTACAGAATTGTCATATATCATCTATGGAATAATTTTATTTTAATTACATGTTAAATATCACCATTCTCAAAGTAAATAATTTACTATCTCACATGTGATATTAATGCGGTATGAAACGCAATAATTGTTTTTGATTAAAAAGGGTGAAATGAATATGAATATATAAATTTATAATGTGCAAATAATATAATTTAAAGTGTTATGTATGTAATATATTCCTTAAATTTTTGGTAATAAATTAAGTTGAAAAATAAGATGATATGATTTCATGCAATGAAACTCATTTACTCTTCCTTAATTACTGGCGTCATCAATCTTGATGCTCATAGTGTGGAGATCATAATTAGGAAATTATGAACTCTTACAATCTTTTAAGTTCAAGTGCACATAAATTTCTAATGAGAAAGTGACATTGAGCCATATGAGAAATAAAAAGGATATATTATATTTCTATTCTTAATAGCATACAACTTTATAATGACAAAGCAATTACGCAAACAACATTATATTTAGTAAATATTATAAATTTTATGTTCAATCTTAAAAAATTACAAGTTTTTTTGAAGAAATTATTATAAATTACACTTACATACTTTCTTTGTTCTTATCACATTATTATACTTAAATTTGAACCTTATTTTAATAATAATAAGAAACTTCAAGTACATTATAAAAAAAAAAGAAATTTCAGATACTAGTTATTAATTTAAATGAGATAGAAACCCTAACGATGATATCAAGTTGTTTAGAATAGATTATTGGTAATCTAAAAGCCAATGAAAACTAAAGACATTATATATTAGAGAGTGACTATGATTTATAAATAGAATATTCTATTTTAACTAATAATACTTACAAATTGTCATCAAGTGTATAAATTATAATTAATAATTGAAGTTCTCTACAAATTTTATAATTTTAAAAAATTTAATATAAAATTTATATTATTTATTAAATATAATATTATATAAATAATGTTAATATGTTTATGATCGACATAACTTTTGGCACCTTTTAAATCATCATAACTGCTCAATATATAAAGTGCTTAACTGATCAATTGAAATTTAAATCAATCTAATAATCAAATGTGTCAGGCACTTAAAAAAATAAATTTTTTAATATTCCAGAGTACTTTTCTTAAATGATAAATGTGGCTACAAACCTAGATGCGTAGGTAACGCATGACATCACTGAAGAATCTCGCACGTGTCCTAATGTGTGTGTATATATATCTATATCTACATCTTATATATTTATATCTATATCTCTCTCTATATATATATATTTACTTGTATATATTTAGATATGTTGACACTGGCAATAGCATGATTTAAATCTGTTTATTTGTAAAGTTAAATTTAATAAGATTAAAATTAAATTTAAATAAAAATATTTTTTTATTAAAAATTGTAAATGATGTGAAGTAAAGTTAATTATTATATTACGGTGTGTTAGGAATGTGATATAAAATTAGTTATTATATTAGAATATGTGAGGGATGTGATATAAGTTAGTTATTATTTTAGTAATATGTGTAAGATGTAAAATAAAATTAATTTATAATATTAAATTTTATGTGTGGTGTGATATGCCTGATTAAAATTAAATTAGGTTAATTTTAAACGAACAAATAAATAAGGTTAAGGTTAGTAGTTAATTTAAAAGAAATGATTTTTAAGAGCATTAAATAAATTTCATTGGGAAACTTTGATAAGAAACTCTATCAAAAAAAAAAATTTGATAAGAAACAAAGTTATCTTCGTGCCACTTTTAAAGATTATAAGAAGAACAAAGAAAAAAAAATAGTATTATTCAATTGCTTTTATGATTAAAATTTATACAATTTTATGATTGCACGTTGTTAATGTGTAGATGTATATAAAGAAGGGATAATTACCTACATGCCACACAATTTAGTTTTATTTATGTCTTATTCATCCATTCTTAGTTAATTATGCTATACACACTCAAAACATTATAAAATCTTATATACACACATTTTAACTTATTTTTATTATAATGAGTAATCATAATTTTTCAATAACCTAACTATAATTAAATTACAAAAAATCTGAGCCGTTCATCATATTATTTTAAGGATATTTAAATATATTTTGAGTGAAAATCCTAAAATCTTAATGTTTAGGTGGCGGCAAAGGAAGAAGACATCCGCGACGTGAATTGATTTTAGGACAATTCAGCGCTTTAGTGTGGTATTGAGGAAGGAAAAAATATATACCATTAAAAGTAAAAAAATAATTTTAATGATTTACTAACAGAATATTTTTTTTTTTCAAATAGATTTTGATTAAGTTTTAACTCAAATGTGTGTATGTAAGATTTTGTAATGTTTTGAGTGTGCATAATATAATTAATTAAGAATAAATGAATAAGGCATAAATTATAAAACTAAATTGTGTGGTACGTAAGTAATTATCTATATAAAGAATACTCCAACTCTATAATTTTTTTTTTTTTTGGAAAAATGGCCTAGGCCGGTAGGTTTGATTAGATCAAGTACAAAAACTATACATCACGTCGCAATATGAGCGATAGTGTTGAAAAAATCGATGAGAAGAGGCATTCCGCTTACTAAATGAAATCTCACAATATAGTTAAATTAACCAAAATGTTCATGGCATTAATCTTACATATATATGAGTAAGAATACTCCCCAGTTAAGAATGTCAGTGATTTACTATAAAAGCTTAGTTCATAGTTTAACTATTATCAATTGTTCTAACATTGGGCTTCTGGAAGCTGAATGGACTATTTGGTTGCTAGGACTTGACGGTCGAAAGGATTGGAGCATCTTGAAAAACAACATAATTTTCTCGGTACATGTTTCGTACGTACTTGCTATTTCTCCTTTAGTGAAGAGCTGCTCGAATATGCTGAAGGGTATGTATCGAAATAAACACCTTCCAGTCATATGCTTTCTATATCTCATGCTTCATTCGTAATAGCTTTTAGACCCTCCATTGTAACTCATTGTTTAGTTACATGGACTGTAGTTATGCAAATTCTTTTGCCTGTATCTGATGAACCTTATGCTCCGTTTGGTTGGACGAGAAAAAAATAATTTGAAAATTTTTTGTGAAAATTTTTATTAGTTATATTAAAAATTGTGTTGGATGTGAAATAAAATAATTATTTAATTTTAAAATTTATGTAGTATGAGATATAAAATAAAATTTAAAGATTTTTTTAAAATAAATTTAAAATTTTAGCTATGGCTAAAATAAATTATTATTTTTAGCCAGTTACCAAATAGAGTCTTAATGATGAAATCAGCTTTAGTAATTTTATTTTGACATATCAAAATTGAGCTTGAGCCAATTAGGAGATAGGGGAATCTAAGTTTCTATAGTTAAAACACACGGCCTGATCAACCTCCTTATATTAGTCAAGTAGTTCACCATAATGATGTGCAACACTGTCATAGCAGTAGACTTAACAAATCTAAACTTCTAGTCCTCCGTACACCTTTTTGTTTTAGACTCTTCAACAGTAATAAAAGGTCACAACTTCTATTCGAAATCACTTATCTCACTTGTTCTATTATTCACCTTTGCCATCATCCTCAGTTAAATTTGTAGAGAAGTTAGTAGCCAAAAAGAATATTTCTCTAATATTAGTAGTAAAAAAGAGTGATTCCGTTAGAAAATAAATTTAACTGCATAATACATCCTACATTTCCTAAGTGCATAATATAAACTCTAATGAGAATAACTTTAGCTTTAACATATTGCATCATGCACAAATTTTAATATTAAAATCTAATTATATTTTTTTTAATGATATAAAATATTCTACATAACACATATATTTCAAAAATAAAAATTTTATTTTATTTTAGATCTTATATAAATACCAAAATAATAAGTAACTAATTTTATATTTTTTTATACATTTCAATAATATTAATTAATTTTATTTCACATTATGTATAATTTTTAATAAAAAATATTTTTATCCAATATTATTTTTAAAATTTAGTTGTGATCTTAGTTACTTAGACTTAGATAAGAATTTGGTAACTGATAGAGCGCAATGAAAATAAATGATTCATGTAGCCGACCCCACCTAGTGGGATTAAGGCTTGGTTATTATTGTTGTATTATTTTTAAAGTTTGGTCTGTTTATAATTTTTTTTTTAATTTAAATAAAAAATAATATTCATGTAATTTTTTTTAATAATTTTGAAATAAAATTAATTTTATTTTGAAATATATAAAATAAAAATAAATTAATTTTTATTTTAAATTTTTGAAAGATATGTGATGAAAATAATTTTATGTTAAAATTTGTATAAAATTTAAAATATTATTAATTTAATATCAAAATTTTACATAATAAGACTTATAAAATTAATTTTAATTTTAGTTAATTTAACCTGAACAAACAAACAGCCCACTAAAACATCTGAGGTCTCTTTAATTCAAATATTTTTATGACAAGAAAAAAATTTTATTTTTTAAATTTTTTTTTAAAAAAAAATTATTTTAATATTTATATTTATGTTGAATATAAAATAAAATTAATTTTTACACTTAAAATTTATATTGAATTAAAAAAATACTCAAATCAAAACAAAATCTTAATGGCAAAAAATATAATTTTTGTTTAATTTTTATAACTAATCTATAATATTAAAAATTTAAATATTAAACATATAAAATTATTAAATTTTAATAATATATACATATATATATATAGACACAAAACATTTAAATGTTTGGAATTTATAAAATGCAACATTTCATAATATAAATAAATCCATCTAACATGCATATAATTCTCACAAGAAAATATTTGAATATGGGACTGCAGGAAAGCATACAAATGTCAACCTTTTCAGCAGTTCCAATGGCGAATTCTACATCTACATTAATTAATAGGAACAATTCACTAATCTCTTCCTGTATAAATTATAACCAAATCAAGAGCTTTGCAGCAGCATAATTCTCATCTCTATCAACATAGAAACCATTAACAAACGCTGCTAAAAATCTAACACGACTTTAAACAAAACAATCATCTTGAATGCTTACTGTCATCAAGCAAGCATAAAAACACGACAAATCACTCAAGAGTCAGGGCCGTCCCCGCCTGGAACTGCAACTGGGACATTTATATTGCTTGATGCTCTCGGCTTTTGCTGGAGTGATCTTCACACACTTACCGTGAAACCACCTCTCACATATATCACAACCGATCCAGAATTCAGTCGAGTTGTAGTTGCCGCCACAAGCACCGCAAAGGGTCTCGCTGTGCTCATCTTCGTCCTCACCGTATCCTTCATCAGCAGGCTTTGCATTGTTTTTCATCTGTCCATCGCTTGCGCGCTGATATAGGAAGATAAATTTTCAAAGGCCATCAAGAAACAAGACTTTTTTAAGGAATGGGGGGAAAGAAATAACACGAAAATAATCACACGTAACACAAAAGTACAATGATACACACTAAACATAAAAGAACATTTTTAACTGGGGGCTTAATTTTTGATGAGGCTTGAATTTGTTCATGTAAGAAATATAGAATAAGATTTAGATATTTAATATGTAATAAAAAGTAACAACATACCTTAGTTGATTGTTTTGACTTGCTTCCACTATCAGACTTTTCCCTTGATGGCTTTCTATCTGTAACAACCTCAAAAACAGTAGGGAGATCATTGATCATACTGAACAATCGCTTCCTGTTGATTAAAATAGAACAATAAGATGCATTAAGTGTTGGTTATAGACTGATAAAATAATGTTGTAGAATCATCATTCAGAATATAGAATACCTGGTATACATGAATAAAGCTGCACGCATTAACCCACCTTACAATCCACAATAATAAGAATTTACTACCAAGAAATAAATCTCTCAAGACAAATTACTGAAAAAAGAAACTTCTTGGATGTGTATGATAGGATTGTGGGCATCAACTTTCCGCTATCACCAAAGAGCCACGCATACAACAAAACAACAAAAACAACAACAACTAAGTCTTAATCCCATTAGGTGGGGTCAGCTACATGAATTATTTGTTTCCATTGCACTCTATCAGTTAACAAATTCTTATTTAAATAAAGAGTCATGCATAAATAAAATAAATTTAAAATCAGAAAAGCACAAATATTTTAAATATATGATCTTCAGACAGCTATCAAGCACGAACCCAAATGCCAAGTGGAGATTGACGGTAGAGCATTGCATGCTAAAGTGCTATACGAAACTTCAAAAATCACCAATAAATCAAAAAATGGCTACCCTTACCACTTTACAATTCAGCCGCGCGAGGCGTTCACTTGCCACACTTCCTCACCCATTTGACTGAATCAATGTGTTTCAAGTCAGCTTGCACTTAAACTAGCCATGCCCGAACCAACCTCAGACAACAATGTTTTCCTTGTCCACCCTCTCCCCTATTACCGAAGGATTATTTGGTAGGGCTTTGAGACGGCTTTCTCTATTTATTGGAATGGGAGCCATACATATTGCAGAAGGAAAGGGCATGCCCAGTAATCTATCTTATCTGTCCTCCATTCATATTGCAATACCAAGGTGGGATCAAATTTTCAGGGTTCATCCGTTTACATCCAGACCTGACCCGAAGTCTTTAAGGGCATGATTTTGCAATGTGAAGCCAATCTGAAGCCTAAACGGGTTGATCCAAATCCTCCACAACCAAATCACTCACCCTTTTAAAGCCCTATAACAACACTAAATAACATCTTTGTCACTATCAAATAATAATATCTATGTCACAATGATGAAGTGTTAGCTGAAAAAGCCATGAAAAAACTAGTAGATAGCTGAAATAAAAAAGGTCACAAAGGAAGAGCAAACCAAAAGAGAAACACCACCAAAAATACCGCTATAACCAGTTCAACCTTACCGTTTGTTCAGCAAAAGTAAAGTTTAACCAAATTAATGTTAATTTCAAGTGATTCTGACTTGAAATTTGCTTAGGTTGTGAAATAAATTATATTTCATCTTGAGATGTGCGAACATGTGAGATAGTTTTCATCTTGAGATTTGTGCAGAATCAGAAATAAAATTAAAATTAAAATTTAAAATTTATGTAAAATGTGAAATATTTATAGTTTTTATCTTGAGATTGGTGTAGAATGTGATTTGTCAAGTTAACTTTAACCTCAAAATCAAAAATTAGCCTCGAAATCAAAAATAAAAATAAAAATAAAAATAAAACTGACCTAGCTACAAACAAAGACATAGTACAAAGCAGTTTAAAGAACCAAACTAATTGGAAATAATCTAATGTAACTTAAAATAAAAGAAACAAATTACTAAGAACAGTTCCTTGAATTCTTCTTGACTCAAAGATATCAACCCGTAGTTATTAAATGCTAGTAATACAAGTTAACTCAAAAATTTATAGAACAAATGGAAACCATTGCCTTTTTTCCTTACCTTCAACAGCTAAGTTCAGAAGACTAATACGTGTAACTACAGTCAATTTAACAAGTTATTTCTTCAATATCTTCAAATAAAAGACAGGAAATACCTTCAAATTTCTGAGAATATTTGGACGAGCTCACAATTTACATTAAGGAATGAAGCACAGCATAAGGAAAACAAGCTTTCAAGCAATCAAAACAGAGAAACTAATACTCAAAACTTCCTGTAATAAACATGAACAATGCTGTCTCAAGCAATTATAGAAAGCATAGATATTTAAACAACATTAATATCTAGAAAACACAAACATATAAATCATATTGAATTAAACACTCCCTAAAAACAATATCTTGAATGCTATGATTCAGAAGAATATTCAAAGTTCAGTTTGTTTCAAAAATGTTCCATAACCTATTCTACAATAACAAGTAAGCCTTAATCCTATTAAGTGTGGTTGGCTATATAAATCTTTTGTTTTCATTACACTTTATCAAATAACAATACCTTATTTAGCTCCAGGCATATAAGGTCATTCCTTATAGTTTCTTGCCATGTCATTTTGGGTCTTCCTCTTTCTCTTTCACATGAGCAAAACTTAACAACACAACTCTTCCTTTTTTCTGATGAAATAGCACAACTCTCTCTGAAGTTATCCTTAATTGAGATTATTTCAACTTTCTTATGAAGGTACTCATTTCTCATCTTATTTTTTCATGTATACCCACTCATTTACTTTAGTACACTCATTTATCTTAATATATTCATTGTACGATACTTATTTTTTATGTATATTTCTGCTTTATAGCCTTGTAGGCTTAGCACTATATAACATCGACAATATTACTATTATTCTATAAAATTTATCTTTATATATAAGTGAGATTTTTTTATTACACAACAAGTCATACATTCCTCTGCTAATCCATCATGTTTGAATCTTGCTAATAATATCACCACCTATTTCATCGTCATTTTATATAATTGAACCAAGGTACTTAAACTACTCACTTTTTTTGATAACTTCATCACCAATTATCGCATTTTCAATATTAGTGCTTCTACCTTAACTAAATTAGCACTTCAAATATTCAAGTTTTAGATTTACTAAGACAAAAATCTTTATACTTTAAAGTATTCATCCATAACTTGAGTTTCACATTGGCCTCATCTTTAAATTATCAACAAGAAGAATATTATCTACAAAATACATATACCAAAGCACCTCCTATTGAATGTGTCCAATCAAAATCTCCATAATTAGTGCAAAAAGATGTATACTTAAAGCTAAGCATTGGTGTAATCAAATTGTAAAAAGAAAACATGTAGTCAAATATCTTGTGTCTAAATATAAGTAACAAGCCCTCATATGTAAATTTGATAACTTGAATATAAACCTCTTTCTTTCACCAAATTATTCAAAACACTTCCCTTAGGACTTTATCATAAGATTTTTTTCTAAATTAATAAAAATAAAATACAAATCATATTTTCTCTCTAAATTTCTCCATTAAATATCTCAACAAATGAATAGCTTTCAGAATAGATTTACTTATGGTGGGAACACCACGATCGATCTTCTTCGATTCATTCCAAGCAGAGTTTATTGTCGATAGCTGAGATCTAGACACACTGCTTTGATCTAGATCGACTGCCTGTCAGGACAGATTTGGAAAGATGGATGCTGCGGATTGCTGACTTGGTGGATTAGAAATATCCCATTAATTCTGATTGATTAGAGATTTCATTTTGGGCTGATTTTATTTCCCGCATTTATTCTATACTAGTTATTTCTATTTTTGGGATTGTTATTTTATGTATGTTATCTGATATTTCCTCGTTTATATGAGAAAATTATTACATTATGTATATTTTTTTATTGAGTTAGTTTGTATGTAGATCTATATAAACACCTCCCTGTTATTCTTATTTGACCAATGCTGAATGAATATTATTTGCCTTCTCCCTTAGGATTGTTGATTCTAGAATGAATCGATATCTCGGATAGGGAAGGACTTGAGCATTATGTGAGAATCCCTAAATTCCATCCAATTGCTCAAGTTCTTATCACCCGATTCGATTCACCTTTCTCCACTTTGACTCCCACTCATCATCCCTTTCGCTTGCTTACATGTTGTGTTGTCCCTAACTAGAGGTGATGGCGTCTTCACTGGCTGAAGCATCCAGATCACTGTCACCAGTCGCATTGTCTCCTGCTCACGTCGCTGACAGACGCACTTACATCGTCTCTCCATCTGGTGCGCCAACAGCTTTGACGACGCGCTCACGCTTACTCCGCTTAACGCGCACGGAGCCGCTCTGCCAGACGCGCCTGCGCAGTCCCGCCCGACGTACCCGCACAGCCCCGCCCGATGCGCCCGCGCAGCCCCGCCTGATGCCCCCCGCGCAGCTCCGTGCTTTCCCCGCGAGCTCTCACCGCGCTTGCCCCACGTGCTCGATTTCTCGCTGTGTCCCCACACATGCCCGCCCTGCCCGTGACCTGCCCATGACCTACCCGTGACGCAATCGAGACAAGAGCTCTAAGTTTCAAAATTACACATAGGTCCCTGAAATTCATGGCCCAAGTACAAATTTCAATAAAACAATTAATCTAGTTGAATCAAATATTATGGATCTTTTTGCTCGCTTGAGATTTGCTGAAGTTTGTTCTGTCTGTGCGACCTATCATTATTGAGTGCAATTTAATTATTGTTGATTAAATATTGTGAGGACCTGCAATCCTGTTCCCTATTTTTGATTTGTTGAAAACCGAATCGAGTCCTAATCTGAGTTAAAAAAATTTCAATTACTTTTAATCTAATTTATTTAAAGTTAAAAAAAAAATTAGTTTTTGCGGGTTTAGTTAATTTCTGTCATTACAAAAAATGAGTCTTAAAGCTTAGCATTAATTTGTGAATATTCTGCTACAAATAATTTGTTGATCTCTAAACTGTATCATCAGTCATCTGTCCCGCATCAACTTAGCATAAAATCAAACTGATTCACTAATATTATGATGTAACCTATGCTCAATCATCCTCTCTTAAAGTTTTAAAATATGATTCATTAATTTAACTCCCCTGTAGCTGACACAATCATATACACTAGCTTTGTTCTTACCTATTCAACAAAAGATCAACTAATTTTTGGTAATCTACAATAATCAGGGAATAAATCATGATTATGGATCAACTTTATGACAACCAAATTACCACATCCAATAAGTTTTAGCATTGAACAATAAAAAAAACTACATGAACAGATTCTTCCTTACAAGATTGAGCTCAGTGCTATTAAAAACACAACAAAAGCAAGTGTATCATCGGCCAATAATTGAGGAACAGAGATCATTGGCTTTGTGGAAAGAAAACAAAAGCAATCAGGAAAGTGCAAAAGCATTAATAAGGTAAAGCGTTGGCAAAAGAAATGTAGAACTGTTAGAAACTGACTTCTTCAGAAATATTACAGCCTGAATTATAATATTTGGACGAAATAACATAATTTACTGAGGGAAAACCCCCAAAAATGTCAACTCATCATTCATATGCATAACAATCTCTTCCCATTTACAACACTAACTGATCACAGCCAACCTGATCCTAATATAATCACAAAGAATAGATGACTTCTATAAGGTTTCTAATCTCAGTTGCATATTGCATAATCTCAAAATGTCACAAATTTTCTACGTTCCATTAATTCAAGATCCGCCTGTACTTCATTGCAACCTATTTGACATAGCAATGAGATGGTCAGACCTAGATACTAGGTTCCAATCAGGTCAGACCTAGATACTACATCCCAAAATTGTCAAACCAAGATACAATGTCCCACTCTCTCTTTCGTCATCTTTCTCTCAATAGAGTCCATGTTACCATTCAATCAAAAAATGTCCAATCATTGTCATCCAGTTCCACACAACAATCAACAATATCAATATGTGATAGCTAATTAACACCACCTTAACCTTACAAGAGCGAGGAGATTTAATGCAAGAACATGACATCCATGGTCACCTCGCCTAATCATTGTTTCAAGGCCTAATGCTAGCCTGCAAGAGAATTTTCAAAGCGAATCTAGGGATACAACAAACAACAATGACATGAATTAGCAATTAAGCAACTAAAGAAAGCTTCATGATATGTATATATCAATTCCAGCAGAATTATAATGAACTATAGAGGAAAGATTGAGAATTAAAAGGGAAAGCTGAGAGAATCAAAAGGATAATAACTGTAAAAGGGGAGAGTTGAGAGAGGGAGGAGGAAGACGGGCAACATTCATTACTTGCTGACTCCACTGGGGAAGCCTTATTTAAGTGTCATGAACCACTCTTTGCCCGGTTTGGTCTAGCCCAGCTCAGCCCATTCGATTCAACCACAATTCGTTAATACCGTTATCATATAAGAGTAGGCTGTTGAGGATTATTCTGCTATCAGTACCCCCCGAAATCCTTTTCTCAAGGATTAATATATTGAGGGTGGGAAACTGTTGACAGACCCATGCCAGGTCTTCCCAATTGGCATCTTCTGTGTTCACTTGACTCCACTATATCAGAATCTGTTCGACCATTCTCTTTTTTCGCAGGATAATTCTTCTGTTCAAAACAACGATAGGCTAAGCTTGCACGTGTCCAAGTTGGGTTACCTTTGGAGGTAATAGTTCTCTACTTGCTGGCTTCCTATTTTCTTTTTGAGAATGGAAACATGAAACATTGGGTGTATTTTTGTGTAGGGAGGTAATTTGAGTTTGTAGGCAACATTGCCTTCCCTGGACAACAGTTCGAAAGGTCCAAAATACCATGGGGCTAATTTGCAGGAGCTCCGTTGGCCAATGAATTTTATTTATAAATATGCAGCTTAACATAAACATAGTCTTCTACAATCAACTCTCTTTCCTTTCTATGCTTGTCTGCCTGTATTTTCATCCTGTTTACTACTAGCCATAAATGTTGCTTCAATAGTCTCATCATTTCCTCTCTAGCTTGTAAACTTCTGTCCACCACATCTACCACTGCAAAACCCACCAAGTATGGTATATCTAAGGGAGGTTTTTGACCATACATCACTTCATATGGTGTGCATTGGATAGAAGAATGGTAATTGGTGTTACACCACTATTCTGAGATAACCATTTTGCCCATTCCTTTGGCTTTTCCCTTGTCATACACTTTAAGTTTCTAGGCGCCTATTTACCACCTCTATTTGACCATTGATTTGCGGATGGTACGCTGTTGACATATTTTGTTCTATTTTGAGTAGTTTAAGTAACTCTTGCCAAAATCTGCTTAGAAACACTACATCTCTGTCACTAATTAATATTTCTGGCATTCCATATAGTTTATATGCTGTCTTAATAAGCTTATGCAATCATGATGGTTGTATATAGGTGAGCAATGGCTACAAAATGAGCGTATTTGCTTAGTTTATCCACTATCACCAGAATCATATCTTTTTCACTTGATTTAGGTAGACCATCAATAAAGTCTAGGGAAACATGTGTCCATACCTTATTTGGTATTGGTAGAGATTGCAAAAAACCTGTAGTAGCTGTGGGTACATAATTGTTAATTTGACATATCTCACATTCTTGAAGTGTTCTTTTCGTTGCTTTCCACATGCCTCTCCAATAGAACATAAATTTAAGTCTATGAAGTCCAATAGAACATACACTCACTACTTCCGATGTGCACTGAACATATGATGTTCCTCCTGAGATCAGCATTACAGCCCACTAATAATCCCCTTCCATAATAATCTGTTGTTGCTACAGGTATACAGCTTGCTAGTATGATAGCCTTGCTTTAGTTGAGTGATAATCTCTATCAGCTGTGAATCTACTTGCCAACTTTCTTCAATGTGTCATTAATTCTTGGGATCCCAACTGCATGATAACATTGAATTGCAATTAATTGTTTGTAATTCTTTTAGAAAGTGCATCTGTGTATATATTTTCTTGTCCCTTTTTGTAAAGGATTTCAAAGTCAAACCTAGCTAATTTTGATAGCCATCTTCGTTGGGCAGGTTGTTGATATACGTTGTTCAAGCAGGAACTTAAGACTTTGACGATCAGTTTTGATTTTGAAGTAATGGCCAAGCAAATATTGGCGCCATTTTTGTACAACAGCAACCACTGAAAGCATCTCCTTCTCATACACCAGAAGCTGCTGGTGTTTTTGTGATAAACCCTTGCTAAAGAAGGTCATTGGGTGGCCAGATTGCATCAAAACTACCCCAATTCCAGTGCCACTAACATCTGTTTCAATAACAAATGGTTTAAAAAAATGGTAACGCAAGTACTGGTGGTGAGCTAAATGCTTGTTTAAAGTTGTTAAATGACTTCCTCGCTTGCTCTTGCCATTGGAATTACTCTTTCTTGAGCAATTCCGTTATGTTTACTAATTGTTCCATAGCTCCTGAAGAATCTGCTCTGCAGCTCCTTGAGTGATCTAGGTGTTGGCCAATCTAAAATAGCTAGGATTTTCGCGAGATCAATTGACACCTATGGCTAAAATTCTGTCTTACGTAATTAATAGTTTTGGTAGCAAAGGCACACTTCGTTTTTTTAACCTTTAAGGAATGATGTGGCAGCATTTTGAGTACTTCTCTTATGTGTTGTAGATGGTCTTGCCATTGCCTGCTGTAAATCAGTAAGTCATCAAAGAATACCAAAACAAATTTCCTGAGGAAGGATTTGAAAATAGAAGTCATAAGTTTTTGGAACGTAGTTGGTGCATTTGTAAGTCCAAAGGCATCACTAGAAACTCATAGTGCCCTTCGTGTGTTCTGAATGCCGTTTTACTAATATCTTCCTCGAACATTCTGACTTGCCAGTAGCCTAACCTTAAGTCAGGCTTTGAGAAATAAGTTGAGCCGTGCAACTCATCTAATAGTTCTTCTACCACGAGAATAGGAAATTTGTCTTGTATAGTTTTAGAATTGAGCTCTCTATAATTAATAAATAACCTCCAAAGTTCCACCCTTCTTTTTAATTAGTACTATAGGGGATGAGAAAGGGCTTGCACTTTCTCTGATTACTCTCGCACCCTTCATCTCTATTATTAATTTTTCTATAGTTGCTTCTACATTGCTAGATGTCTGTAGGGGTGTACGCTAATGGGATTCGTACCTTCCTTTAAAATAATGCGGTGAAAATGGATGCGAAGAGGTGGTAAGCCTTTAGGTTTAGAAAATACCACTGCATACTATGTTAACAGAGAATTCAAGTCTTGTCGTTGCTGCCTTGACAGATCAGGAGACACACTAGCATATTCAAGGGAGTGCAACAGTTTCGCATTTGAATAATAAGATTGTAGACATAGTGCCGTAGACGCATCTTGAATGTCCTCCTCAAATTTTCTTTAACTTACTAGCTGCATAAATGGATTTCTGACTCCAGTTAACACCATGGATTCACCTTGTATGCTAAATTCCATCTTCAGCTCTTAAATTTAAAATTCCATTTGACTACTCCCAATTTTGATAACCATTCAATCCCTAATACCATATCATAGCTTTCCAAGGGCATGATAATTGCATCCACTGTGAACTGAATTCGGGCATTTGCCATTGGAATTGTTTGACTTTCTCATTTATAGGTATCCTTTCACCATTGGCCACTGCAACTTGTTGGACTCGTATAATCTCTACAACATACTCCGCATATGATATTAGAGTTGGATCTAAAAAATTATGAGTGCTCCCATTGTCTATTAGTATATGAAATGACTTCTTCTTCAGCTTACCAATCAAGATCATTGGGCAAAAGGAGAGAATTCCAGTTCGAGCATTGAGGTGTACTCTAGTTTCAATTTCTGGTTCCAAATTTTCTTCCGCCATTTCTTCACTGGGTTCTGCTTCCTCAGTACCATTCGTGCCATCCTCTTCCACCACCATAATTTAATAGTTATTTTTTTTCTGCATTGGTGTTCTACTGTGAACTTTTCATTACACTAAAAACACAATCCTTTTGCCCTCTTCTCATCAAATAGCAGGCTAGGTAGCATGCGATGTGTGGTCTCTCTTATTGGGTGGGTGGGGGGAAGGGGAAGGGGGAGGGGGGTTGTTGCAATTCTTTGCTGGTGGAGGAATAAGGTCTGGTCGCAGCGCTTTCAAAAGAACTTGTTCCCAACACATTTCTTTGGTTTATTCCAACTCTAGTATTTCTTCTGTTGCTGAGCAAAAGTGGCCTCATGAATTTTGGCTAAGTTCAAAGCCTCCCTCAGGGTTTTTGGTTTCAAAATACGAATTAGATCTAGTAATTCCTCTTTTAGCCCACCTAAGTAGCAGCTAATTGCTAAGATTCTGGCAAATTAAGGGGCGGACGGAGAGCATCAAACTTATTATAATCTTGCACGGATCCTGATTGTCTTAAGGTGTGAAGCTCATACATAGGGTCATCATAGGCTGCCTCTCCAAATCATTCCTTGATTGCTTCTTTATATAAATCCCAGTCTATAAGAGCTGGATTGGATTTGGTAAAATTCTGATGCCACTCTAAGGCAATGCCATCCAAGTAGATGAAAGCCAACTTAACCTTCCAATTCCCAAGAGTTTGGTTGAGTATAAAGAATATCTAATTTAATTAAATTTAATTATTTAAAATTCAAATCTAATATTTAATTATCCATTAAATTCCCATAACTATCTCCTTAATTTTAGCCCGAGGAAAATTACTTAATTTCCCAAAAAGAGTTATTAGAGAGAAATCATATTTTTCTCCCAAAAACAGCGATTTATCTCCCCCTCTTTCCCTCATAATCGACGGCTAAAGATAGGAGAGAGAGAGAGAGAGAAATGCGCAGTCATCGATTTCTCTCTGATTCTCTTAGATTTAGATCTATTCGTTCGGAGAGATCCTTTCTCTTTGAATCTCAAAAAAACCTAAGATTATGGTGAATTCGAGATATGTTCTACCCTAACATTGCCCGTATAAATTAAAAATTAAAAATTAAAAATTAATGGGATATTTTGATAAATCGAACATATTTTTCGCAATGTTTGTCATAGATCCACATGATGCTTAAATCAAAATTATGCTGTTTAGTTTTTCCATGAAACTCATGAATAATATCTTATTTTATATTAGTATTTATGGTTAATTTTTTTTATTGTATGTCAACGGCTAAAAATCATGATTATTTATCTTTTTATTTGGTCCAGATCAATTATTATATTATAATATATATTTCTTTATGGTTAATCATATGATAGTTATGATACTATCATGGTTAAATTTAATTAATAAATTATGTGGCCAATACCCTATTTTGCACTACTATGCGAATTGACAATATCCAAAAAATTTTCTGAAGTATCATTTGATATAATTGTTTCCAGAATATTCTAAAATGGACTAATGGAGTAATATTTAATTTATTGCCTCGTTTGTTACTGTGCTTTTGATCTTTTGTTGTATAGATCTGAAAAAATTCACATTAGTCAAATGTGAAATATAAATTGAATCTATATTTAGATAATGTAGTTAATCATTCAGGATTGAAAATGGGCATGATAAAGATTATATTAGAAAATGAGATGCCAAAGTTCAATTTGCTTAGATCACTAAATGCATAAATGCTATACTATTGTTTATGACAATTACAGAAGGACAAGTGTAAGCACTTGCCCTCACACTCAATCAAATACGAGATATACTATGGTTGGGCATACGGATTTGCCAAATAAATAATTTGTAATATAAAATTTTTAATAGTGACAACGGATTAAAAATTAAATGTAATTTCCGTGGGATTACGCATTGGCCTTAGCTCGAGCATATGATATTTAAGTGCAACGACGTCTAGTATTATTTTGGGCTATTGCTATTTTGGGTCAGGGGTGAAAACTCCCAAAACTGATTGAGGACTTCACATGTTAGCCATTATAGGTCATAGCCTACGAGGCCAAGGGGTAATGATCCCCAAATGTATAAAAGGCAACTGAAGCGTAACACGAAAAATCACGGGCCCAAAAAATAAAAATAAATATGAACATTTTGTGTGCTTGTTCCGAATAATTGTTCTTTATCATGCTTATATCAATTGTACTATGCTATGCATGTTTAACCTGTTCAATTACTCAATGATCATGTTATGCTAGTTATTACTTTACAATTATTATATTATTATTGTACAATGTTATTATACTTATACAATTATTATCATTGAATCTTTTATATAAAAGTTTTGTTAGTATATGACCTATAAGTCTGTTCTAATAAACTTCTATCACTAATGTGATAAGTACTAGTGCACAAGATCACTGAAATGGGAAGAAAGTTGTTTAGGAGAAGAAATAGTTTATTTTACTTTTTGCTTAGAGAGAGAATTTTGCTCGTTGCTTTAGAAAATTCTAAATCTTGATTATTTTTTTTAGTTATCTATTCTTGCTTTACTTAAATGTCATAAGAACTTTATTATTTGCTTCAGTTAAATTATAATTTGTGAATATTTTAGTAGCTTAACTTAATTAATTTATTTTCTTTCGTTATTATTTCTTTTCTCTTCTCCCCATAAGTAAAATTATTTAGGAGTGATGAGTAGGGTCATCACAAACTAGGAAGAGTGAAAGAAAAGAAATCTAGAAAAAAAGGAGAAACTAAACGAATATTTACTCATATAAAACAACTTATGAAGCACCGATACTTCGTGGAGCCTAACGTATCCGTATCGTATCCATATCGGATACCGATACTCCCCGATACTCTACCGATACGTATCCGATACGCCACGTGGCGTATCAATTTTTATTTTTAATTTTTAAAAATCCGATACTCGCCCGATACTTGCCCGATACTTGTCCGATACTTCTAATTAAAGAAAAAAATATTAAAATAGTTGATCTGGCCTACACAATAAAAAATAAAAAAATATATTATACATAAAATACAACTCACGCATAGACTCAAATAATAAGATTGAGAGATATACTGAACTCACACAATTGAGATTGCAAAATGCTTAATGCACGCTAGTATTTTGACAATAGAAAAAGAATTTGGTATTCGCAAGCAACTGTATTATCTAATTTTTCTATATGAACTGTGCTATCTTTCCTTCTATTAGACACCGATTACTTTTTTTTTTACTTTAATCAAATTCATATTATGAAAATGATAGAACTTTGGTCTTTTTTACTTTGTTTATTTATTTAGTTAAAACTCAA
>JAEMOT010003005.1:493-22979 GCA_019297695.1 Apostasia ramifera | reverse complement strand
AATAAAATGTATAAATTATTATAATTTACTATAGATTTATATCTTAAATATGAGAATATAACAGCCGTATCCTGACATATCCGTATCCTACTTTTTTTAAGTTTGGCGTATCGTCGTATCCGTATCGTATCGTATCCGTATCGCCGTATCGTACTCGTGCTTCATAGAAAACAACTAATTACAGAAACATGTCAATTTTTTATAAAGTTCCAACTGAATTAACTACAGCAAATAAACGTAATGAACCAAAAAGGACAATTACAAAAAACAATAAAGATACTCTTTATATTTCAAAATTCAGATACCATCAAGATAAATACCAATGTTGTAAAGCTAACAAATTCTCATCTCCTTTGATAATCAAATAATTAAATCCATTATTTGAATAATCCGGATCCACATCTTCTCTACTTGAAAGGAGCTCAATACCAGCGCACTTGTGGCAAGAAAAAAGACAAATGTGATTGAATAAATTCTTCACAATTGAAACAAGATTATGATTTAAATGAAAAGCACATTTAGCCTTAAGTCAAAATATATTTCAATCAACAGACTAGAATCAGTAGCAATTAACCTAAACAGCTTTTACAGAACTTTCAATTAACCTAGGCAGACTTTCATCTTCTTTTATAGAAAAATCTACCATCACAAAATCTGCATCATGATTATCATCACATTGTTATTTCCAATTTCTAATGCATTGCCTTGACCATCTCTGGATCAATTAAGCAACACATCCAGCAGTGGATGGATCCTTATAAAACTCTTCAAGCTTGCATCATCCTCTATATTAGTTTTTGTTTTTGATAAAATCCTCTATATTAGTTATTTTCTCATTTTTTTCCACCTCACGCATTTCGCTATAAAGCATACTCATAACTAGAAGATGATTGAGATATAAAATTATAAAATCCTTAGTCTAAAAATATTTTAATTGCTATTATCTCCTTTTTTTTCTTGATAGCAATTATCTCCTTATTTTGACCCAAAACAAATCACTAATTATGAATTCAGGCAGGGTGAGGTGGATTGGTACGAGTATGGGGTAGTAAAAAGGAAACAAAATAGGGTGGGGTAGGAAGGGTACGGGTTCTGGGAGAAGTGAGGCACGACAAAAGCGAGTATGGGGTGAATATGAGTTTTGTTTAACTTGACCTAACATCGACCCATTGCCATTCCTATGAAATACTTCATTTTGATAGGCATGCTTTGTGGTTTTGGTATTGATATGACAAATTGATATAAGGATCTTTGAAATTATAAATGTCAAAGAATCATAATAATATGCACCAAATGGTTGCTTACAAAAATGAGACACTTGAGCATTATATGGTTGACAATGAATATTTGAATAAATACTATAATTTTACTTATGAAGTCCCTTTGAATAATTCATAAATTATGAAATTTATTTTAAAAATAACTAAATCAAATAAAAAAACTGAGAATTTTTTAAAATGGACTCAAGCAAAATTACTCATTTACCTAACCAAATAAATTAATAATTTTTTAATAGAAGAAAACCATTCTCATAACAACAATTATAGTTAACCTTTTTTCAATCTCGTGATCCAACATGATTTAGCAAAATAAACACTCGGATTAGACGATATAGGCATTAAGTACCAAACAGATGGGTGTAGGTTGTCGTTGTGACTGGGGAATAACACTGATCAATAGGAAGACACAACTCTACTACATGTATCAGTGGGAAGACACGAGGGACGAATATGGATGCGATGGCATGTAGCTTTACACCACTCATCACACAAGCGGGTGCTCGCTCATTTCCATTGATCCTGCAGCCTTCAATTGCACAGAAGAGCGGGTGGATAGGAGGTTGAATTGGATGAAACCATTGCACGATGAGTACCTTATAGAATAAGCGATGTTGCCTGTAGGATTTGATGAGAGCGAGGATTAACCAATTCATGAGAACAGAATGCTCTCCGTCAAGACCTGGCCAAGACAATGTTGGGGCTCTCGGTATTGCAATGGGAACTATATCTCAAACAAGAAAAACTAAAGCCCTAATATCAATTAATGTAAAATGTTCTATGATACCAAATTGATGTAGAACCAATGAGAACAAGGGAGAAAACTAAAAGAAGTAGATTTATTTAATCATTCAAAGAAACTAATTACAAAGCATCGTCCAAAGTAACTAAAGAAGATAAAAGCTAATAGAATAAAAAGGATAATTACTAAAAGTAAGTACTCATTCTCCTTAATTCTCAAAATCTAAATGCTGATAAAAATAGATACTAATATAAGTCTAACAAAACTCCTCTCCTTCAGTAACAAAGATTTAAATTCTTTTTTGGGATTATCCTAATTTGCATCAAATTGTTCTAAGTTTCATATAGATCCCCTTATATAGCAAAAAGATAACATTGTTTCCTCAAAAAGTATTCCTATAGGCAATTTTTCATAACAAATAAATTATTCTAAACTTAACCATTTTTCCTTCCACACTTTCCCTCTTCCCTCTAAAAAAATGGATTTTGGATGGTAACAGAATCCCAAGATGCTCTTGTCTACATTTATCTCTACTCCTCTTATCAGGGGTTTAATTCTTTAGGACTCCTGTTTATATTTTTAGAAAAGGAATCCAATGGTCTCCACTTTGTTGGAAATATAAGTAAAAAAATATGAAAATAACAAAAAGAAGTTGACTGGATTAAGAAAATGGTATACAAGAAACTACACAGAGAAATTTCAAAGGACCTAGATGTAATTAATCACAAACTATGTGATTAAGAGAAATAAAAGAGTAGGCTATACAGTTATACTCCTAGCAATCCAATCAATCTAGATAAATATATTTAATTTAAGGAAATAGATGGAATAAGTTTCAAAACAACCAAGACCATGCATTGCAATGATTAAGTATGATTCACGTATTCTCGCTATACAATAAAGCAATTTCCATCCAATTTGCATGGTCAAATCACACAATTTTTGATTGCCTAGCTAACCACATCCATAAGAAGATCCAAGGACAAAAGAAAATTTTGAATCATCAATAAGCAGGAAAGCAATATCTGAATAACTAGTGCACACCAGCTGCCCTTAATACTGTTTATTTCAATGCTATGTGATCTGGGCATCGGAACCAAAACATCAGAAGCAGCTTTCGAAGCCTGTCACCTTAAAGCACCAGAGCAAAAGAAAAACCAACACTGCGAGGGCCTTGGAAAAAGGAGCAGTGATATCAATGAAATAAGGCATTGAATCAAAACCTAGAGACTAAAAGGAGACCCGGACTCATCAACCTGAGCCACGGCTCAGAACAAGATCCGATCACAACTAGGGTAAAAACAACCTCAACTGTAATAGCACACTCAAGAAAAGAAAACAAAGAAACCTCATCAAGAGGAGACCTCTCAAGAGATTGCCACCAAGAACTGCTTCAAAGAAGGGTCCGTTTGAAGGATTACAACCAAGGATCACTCAAGAAAAAGAAGTTCTAGAGGATTGCCGCCAACCGAACCCTTCAAAAGCAACATAACCTTTCAAAACACTAAAAGCAAACTTAGGTCAAGAAAAGACCAAGAAGCCTCAAGCCAAAAAATTATGCTCGAGAGAAGAATCTTGTCTCTACACCGAGAGGTCGATCAGGTCAAAAGGTGCCTTAACAAATCCTCAAGAAAAGCCTTGCCAGTGATCCACTTCCACTGCCATTTCCACTAAGAAAAAAACATATTTTGATATTTTCCCAATAGCTATAAGTACAAGCACAAGTGCAAAAAGGACAGAGCAAGAGTGCAATGAGAATAAGAGAGAAATGGATAATGGCCGACTGAGTCTAAGTCAAATATAAAGATCCAGGGCTCCAGCAAGACCATGATAATCCCGAGTCATTTCAGAAATGACAAAAAGCGAAAAATTGATAATGGCCTAAAGATGATTAATGTTTGGCCATGCACCTCAGCCCATTAGGGCCATTACCTTCACTGTCTCTAGTATGATGCAAGGCAAATCTAGATCCAGTCACATTTGCACTAACATAAATGGTCCATCCTATATTTCAGCTCTTTTTTCTTTACCTAATTTGTCTTTACATTACAAACGCTATTTGGTTAGGTATATCTGCAGTTTCATTTGCATTGACACAAATGGTCCATCCTATATTTCAGCTGTTTTCTATTACCTAATTTGTATTTACAATACAAAATCTATTCCGTTAGGTATATCTATAAACATCAAAACCATCTTGTTTTAATAGAATTACACAATATTTACAAATCAGATATTTGTGGCATCATCAGGCCTTTGCACTGCCAAAGCTTCACCTACACTTGTAAGGCAAGTTGGTCTCAACTTTAGTAACAACATGGTATGTTGGCAGATTAAAATGTCATAGCACCATGAAAACCTGTTACAGTAAGGCATATCCAGCAGTGAAAAATTCTTAAAGGCAAGTTGGACATGAAGCAAAAAAGTATGATGTTGCCTACAGACTACACGATGTTTGCTATGCAGTACTACCAATGCCAACTACATAAGGTGGCCTGGTGCTCAAAAAATTAGTCCAATCATCAAGAGAGATAAACAGGTGACAAGCAAAAAAAATTCAGCAAGTCCTGATAGATTAGTTAAAGATCACCTGAAGGGATTTAGCTAAAATTCACCAAAAGCATTGCAGGATTCAACAAATCTTGAACTCTTTGACAATGATAATCGTGGCCTAAAATCTAATACTTGCCAACAACATATAATTAACTATTAAGGAGAATCTAGAGATCTATCTACATCACTACCTTCTTGAACAAAGCCTGGAAATAGGTGGAGATGCATTGCTTCATTATTTACATCCTACATAATTTAAGTCTGTCAAATAGTTTCTTTCAAAACAGGATATGGATTTTAATTTGAAAAAGTACATGAAAGTTTTTCCCTTGCCCCTTGTATTTTCAATAGCTCCCATAAGCATAAATATCCTTCCCTAAATCTTCACGACAATGAACGGCTTAATTGTTTCTCATATCATTGTTACGTTACTCAACTACTACGACATCACCAGCATCAATAAATAATCATCTATGGTATTATTTGTAGATAGCAACTGATGTGGAAGTAATGTAGCAGAATGCCTTTTGGCTTAAGTATGAGAATATGAAGACAAGGCCCTTGACAATAAAAAGGCAGACTCGACCACGATAGACTGATGGAAACTAAGATTCAACCTTCATCACACTCCTTCCTAGGCTGATGTTACTTTATTTTTAACTCCCAAACGGCTAGTCCACACTCTCCTATTAACACTATATCTGCTACTAGAAAATTTTACGTCTTATATCAATCAAATATATTTACATGGTAATAAGATTACTCCAAATATATCATTTTGCATGTTTCCTGTGAAACTTTGTTGCATTATAATTAGCATGGAGCCGTCAAAAGAACCACTCAACTGAACCTAAAACAAGGCAATAGAATGTTTTAGTGAGTTTAAGTTTGGGCTATAGAATTGAGTATCTAAGTTAAAAGTGACCAAAGTAACAATACAAGGGAACACTTAAATAAGACCAATTAGTGAAGGGGAGAGAAAATAGAAGCCATCTTTTGAACAAAGAAGAGAAGAAATCGTGTGGCATAGAAGTGAATGTTCAAGCAACTTGAAACTTGATCATGAAGTTCAAGCAACCTTAATTACATAATTCCAGCAGGTTTTCCTTTTCCCTTTTTTATCAACTTTTTCTTATCTAAGAATAGCCATAAAAATGAAATATAATGGAGTTAACAAGTGCTAGCTATAACAAATCGCATTTGTTAGCAGATTTGAGAAGATAGCCCAACCGAATAAAAGCATGATTACCATTGTGTTATGAGTTATGTTCTACAGATGGAGAATACTGCAAAGAGGGCTTCACCCAGTTAATGTAACCCAAAGCACACATAAGAAACCATAATTCTGAAATCACCCAAAAAATTCTCAAACATCAACATTACTTCTGAAGAGTTTCATAGTTTAGAGACAAAGCTATATTTATACACCCATTATTACTGAGAGTTTGGATAAGGAACTTTCTCCTGCTGCTACTGAAATAACTTCAAAATGTCGTTCAATACTGTTTATGAAAAACAGCAGCTCTGGCCATCAATCAATTGGTGGATTGTGCTCCAACTTTTATATGTTTATTTGATTCAGAATCTATACAGCGTAATAATTTCTGCAATCATAAAATAGATTGGCCTAAAGGAGCAGCTTAAAATCTCTTCTGCATCTCAAAAATGCCATATAAAACCTTTATGAAAACCTTTATGCTTCAACTTTTATATATTTATTTGCATCAAAGTATAGACACCCGTAATAATTTCTACAGTCATAAGTTATACTGGGCAAAATGAGTAGTGAAAAATCTATTCTGCATCTCAACAGTGTTCTTCTTTATACATATTCCTTATTTACAAGTAAAATAAAAATCAGTAGCAAACTAACCAACAATTGTATCATTTTCTTGCATTAATTTTTTGAGATATTTGTGCAGAATTGTTTCCTTCAAAAAAAGCAACAATTCTGCACAAATATCTCAAAAATTTAATGCATGTCAGACATACTATGGATAATGAAAAACCATTTGCAGTACATCACCAATTTCATTCAAGCAGTAAGTAAGCATTGTGCCACAGATAGCCTTATAAGGTAGCATTATAACACAAACTAAGTCAATAGTCCATGTAAATTTGGAACAGCAGTTTTAAGTTTAGATTTTCCTAAATACATTTTGCATTTATTTGGGGTTTTATGGTATCTGAAATATAAGAATTTTGAGAGAAGGTAAGGCTATGTAGGAATTTTCCAAGCTAACTGCAACTAAAGATCAGAAAACAAAAAAAAAAGTGACAATCGGAATATGGTAGGGCATAGACAATATAGAATGGTAACGAACTACTATAGTATGAATCTCTATATAAAAGAGATTGCGCAGAGGCATAGGAAGTCGAGGATTCTCACATCGTAGCAAATTTATACTTGCTGTTATCGTAAGCAACGGGAAACAAAACTACAAGCAGGTGTGAAATTATATAACCAAAAAACAGGAACAACCAATCCTACGCGGAAACTCAAAACTTCATACCTCTCGTTGCCATTGAAACGAGCCCCAAGGTAGAACGCGACGGAAAGCAGCCAGGAATCGCTGTGAACAGCTACAAGCGAGAGCCAATCCCTCCTATTCATACCATCTCTGGCGAAATTAATCCCAAGCGCAGGCTCCGGAAGCTCCGGCGGAACTTCTTCCGCCGGAAGCGTTACCTCCCAAGAGCTGTTCGGATGACCGTACAGGCACAAATTCTCCTTCTCTGCACACATCGAAACCGATTAGCCCTAGATCCCGGAGAAACACGAAAAATTCAAGAGTTGTCCGGCGAGAAATCAGTAACTTACCCGGATCGCAGAGCGCGTAAAATTCATCGACCTCTGCCACGCACAGGGAGAAAACCAAGGATTTAGTCTCGTGAAGTTAATAGGGTAAGGGTAGAAGGAACAGGACCTTGAGTAAGCGCGCGGATGATGCCAGCGCGCCGGCCGCTGTAGTCCTTGAAGATCTCCTCGACCGTGCGGGGAGTGGAGGAGATGGAGGGCATCTCCATTCCGATCGAGCACCAGCTCGCTGCCGGCGACAGAGATCCGGTAGCAGAGAGAGGGAGAGAGGGAAACCGGTAGAAAATTTTGTATGGAGAGATCGGAGAAGGGAATTGTATATATTTCCAGAAATATGACGTGGGCATTCCTCGGCGAAAGCAGCCAATCGCAACCGTCCATCAGTTTATCAGTTACATCAGATTCCTACACTGTTTCACAAGTTCTTATTAATGGATTTTTATGACACAAATTTTATATACATTTCAGATACTTAAATCTTCTTTCTATACATACATATATATATATATATATATAAAAATTATATTAATTTCAATCAATATATTAAAAATTTTGTATTTTAATTTAATTTTTAAAATTTTCTATCTACCAATAGAGAACGATGAGATGAGAGATCAATAGAAGTTAATAAAGAAAAAAAAAATAGTTTAATGCTAAACTAAAATCTCATTATAGACTTAATTAAAATCTTTAGTGAAGCAGAAAAGGCAGAGTGAATTTCGTTTGTGATAATAATAATAATAATTTTATGATAAGATAGTAAATATAATATTTAGGAAATTTAATGTGTAAATAGCAAATAATTAGAAATGTTCTCTAAATTCACGTTGTATTATTAATTAATTTAATCATAATACGTCGTTCATATTTATGATATTTTTAAAACAAAATTTAAAGATACTCAGAATAATTTAATAAATATCAAGCCAACCACAAAGTTAAATTTTTATTTTAAATAAATAAATTTGAGTTGCGAGAAAATTGAGTTGAAATTGAATATGAACGAGTTTCAAATTTGTAACATGATGGCCAGCCCTGTCAGCAATACATTATAATGACTCAAAAAAGCATATAAATAATCAATTAGGCAGTTCTCCTTCCTCACTTTAATTTTCAAACTAACAACAAGCACTACAAAGCTATTACACATGTTTTTTTATTTCTAAAAAGCCACCCTCATCATGTATAATATTATTATACACAAAGATTTTTATACACAACTATTAGCTTTTAACTTACTGACCATAATCTCATTATCAAAAGATATAAAACTATAAATAATGATATATGCATGTTACTAAAATACATAAAATGATATGTGGGATTTTATGATATGTGAGATTTTTTTCGGTATTCTCTATCCTTATATCTCTTCTAAAAAATGTTCTTCTATTGGGTGCTGTGTAAGAGCTCTATGCTATCTACGGAATAACGTAATGCTTGATAAACTATTTTTAAGTTTAAATGCTAGCTTTATCAAAAAAATTTAATTTTTCTAAGAAAAAATTTGCATTAAAATTTTTGTCACTCAAAGAACAAAAGAAGATGCATCTTCTGTTGAACCTAGTGATTTTGATGAGTACAATTATTTTAAAATTAATGAATTAATTCTCTTGCTTAGTGTGTAATTACATTAATAATTCTATTAAAGAAATATCGTCCAAGTCCAAGAGAAGATATAAATTTTATTTGTAATTTTTATTTTTTTTAAAACTATTTTATAAGTATGCATTTATTTGCTAAACTTTTTACTTATATTTTTTTAAACACTTTTAATTTAGATGGAATTAATTTTTGTTAATTCCTTCTTCAAATCAATTTTATTTGCCTTCGTCGTCTCGTTAATTATTTACTTTTTAATCTTGACTACTTTACTTATTTATGAGCTTGATTTACTCATTATGTCAAATACATTACTTAAAATTCAGCCTTATTATCCTATCTATCTCTTAACCATTGAGAGCTTCTATAATTACTCCTTTTGTATTTCTTTTACTAATTAGAAAATCTCTACCAACTATGCCTAAAAAATAGTTTATTTTTACTTTCATAAATCATTCCTAAATCATGAAAAATTTGTCATTTTATTTTTCCATAAAAAATAAGTTGTTGATGGACAACTCACCCATCATTGTACCTATGACAGCACACCTTAAAATTTGAATCGAGAGAAACAATTTTCTAAGGCTCATTTCATAATTTTTATATTCAAAAATATGAGTATTCTCTCTTATTTTCTTTTTATTTTAGCTGTCATCTCATCATGTCCTATTTAGCCATATATTAATTTTTTTCCTTCCTTTTGAGCATATCAATAATCAATTGGCTTAATTTTTTTTCCCAAGTTATGGCATACCTTCTATTCTTGTATCTTATATTTTTGGCATAACACAACTAAATGGGCTGCACATTATTTCTATTTTTTTGCCTTTTCAACAGTTAATTGACAAAACTCACCTTTTGCTGGAAACAAAAACACTCATTGTTTCTAAAATACATTAATTAGAAAACTCTTGCTGTGATGTTGCTGATGTTGTAGCTCTTCTCCTCCAGCTCCAAAGACCTTCTTCTTCTTCTTTAGGCAAGAACTTAAATTTTCTTGAAGAAGATCATTAAGGAGACCAAAGTGCTCTACAATGTTAGAAGAAGCTGAACCAATTTATTTCCTTTAAATTTCTTTCTCAGCTTTCTCTTTTCGCTTCATGCAATATATTCTCTGTACTATTTGAGTTTTCTCTCTAGTTTTTCTAGTTTTATTGGTGAAGAAAAGTAAATTTGTTTGATTATCTTTTATTTTTGAACTTGCCTTTGATTTTATCTTTTCATGTAAGTTTTCATCCTCTTACATTTTCTTATTTTAAGAGCGTATAGCTAAGTGCTTTTCTAATTTTTGTGAGTTTTTTTTTTAGTAAATTTGTGTGTTTATTAGAGCTTCTCGTTATAATAATCTTATTGTGTATAAGTTGTTTCTCTTTTTTTTTTATTAGGTAGCTAGTCTCCCATCTTGACTCTTATTTGTGAGAGGTTAGGATTGATTTTGTAAAAGTTTGTGTGGACGTTTGCTCGGCTTTAGTTCATATAAAAAGCCGTAGGGAACCAAAGCCGCAGGGAATCAAAACTGAACAAACTCAATACATTTCTTGTGGCATTTTACAAGAACCAAAGCCACACAAACCTACTAACTCCCTGCGGTTTTTTGTGAAAACTAAAGCTGGGCAAACCCTATCACGAATTTTTACAAGATCAATCCTAACTTCTCACAAATAAGAGTTAAGATGAGAGACTAGCTACCTAAATAAAAGAAAAATAAATAAATATCTTGTATATAAAAAGATTATTATAATAAGAAGATCTAATGCTTGCACAAATTTGCTAAAAGAAAAACTCACAAAAATTTGAAGAGCACTTAGCTACACACTCTTAAAATGAGAGGGCAGAAGAGGATGAAAGCTTGAACGAGAAGAAAAAATCAGAGGCAAGTTTAAAAATAAAAGATAATCAAACAAACTTATTTTTCTTCACTAATAAAACTAGGAAAACTCAAGAGAAAACTCAAGCAGTGCAGAAAATAGATTGCTTGAAGAGAAAAGAGAAAGCTGAGAAAGAAATTTGCAGGAAATAAATTAGTTCAGCTTCTTCTAACTTTGTAAAGTACTTTGATCTCCTTCTTTGATGATCTCCTTCAAGAAAATTTATAAGTACTTATTTAGAGAAGAAGAAGAAGGTGTTTAGAGTTGGAGGAGAAGAGCTAGAACAACAGCAACAGCACAACAAGAGTTTTCTAGTTAATGTTTTTAGAAATAGTGAGTCTATTTTGTTTCCAGCAAAAGATGAGTTTTGGGCTGGTTAGTTGACCATTGGAAAGGCAAGGAAAATAGAATAATGTGCAGCCCATTCAGTTGTGTCATGCTAAAAATATAAAATATAAGAATGGAAGGCATGCTATAACCTGAGTAAAAGAATTAAGCCAATTGATTATTGATGGACTGCTAAAAGAATTAACCTGAGTAAAAGGAAGGAGGGGAATTAATATATAGATAAATGAGACATTATGAGATGACAGCTGTAATAAAGAGAAAATAAGAGAGAATACTCATAATTTTGAATATAAAAATTATGAAATAAGCCTTAGAGAATTGTTTCTCTTAACTCAAATTTTAAGGTGTGCTGTCATAGGTACAATGATAGGTGAGTTGTCCATCAATAGCTAATTTTTTATGGAGAAAAAAAATGACAAGTTTTTCATGATTGAGAGATGATTTATGAAAGTGAAAATAAGCTATTTTTTTGGCATAGTTGGTGGAGATTTTCTAATTGTAAAAGAAATATAAAAAAAGCAATTATAAAAGCTCCAAATGGTTAAGAGATAGGGTAGGATGATAAAGTTTGATTTTAGATAATATATTTGTTGTAATGAAAAAATCAAGCTCATAAATAAGGAAAGTGGTCAAGATTAAAAGGTAAATAATTAACCGGATCACTAAGACAAATAAAATCAATTTGGAGAGAAAATTAACAAAACTTAATTCCATCCAAATTAAAAGTATTGAAGAAAAAATGTGAGTAAAAATTTTGACAGACAAATACATGCTTACAAAATAGTCTTATAAAAGAAAAACGAAAATTATAAATAAAGTTCATATCTTTTTTTTGGACTTGGACAATAAACCTTTGGTTCTACTAAAGGAATTAGACAATTAATTTTAAAGTAATTATATTCATCAAAATCACTGGGTTTAATAATTTTTTTTTTGATGATTATAATTACTTTAGTGTGCCGCGGGAAAATAAAAAATATTGCAATGTAAAATCTTCCCCTGACCAAAGCACTATATAAAAAGATTGCATGTAATAGGTCCTAGCACGATGAGAAGTATATAAAGAGTTATCAAATAAATATACATATGCTCTCCTTATGTTAATGCATAAAATAAATTTATCATCACAGAGTATGCACATAATGTAAATAATTTTTCATGAAGTATAAAATAAATATATAAATAAATTTTTATTTAATGAGAACGAAAATAAAATAAGTTCAACCACAACTTAAATAGTATACCATTTAAACAAAGTAGTGATGAACTAATATAAGCAATTAATAAATCATAACATAAATTAATCAGTGATAATCATTCATAATACCGAGAATAATCCAAAAATAAAATAGAGTAACACACTATAGTAGCATATTTACAATACTGAAAATGATCCAAAAATATAATAGAGTAGCACACTAGAGTAGCACACTTTATAATACTAAGAATAATTCAAAAATATAATAGAGTAGCACATTAACATGTCATGTTCTTCTTCCACTTAGTATCATAAAAAAGGATGATAAAAAAAAAGACATATTCTCAATACATAAGAATTCTATAGCTATTACAACACATATCAAAATAGTCTTAGATAATAACACCACAAATGATAATCAAATGCTTATTTCTTACTAGAGGAGGATGCTTTTAGGCTATCTGAGATGGCCTTAACTTCTTCCTTCAAGTCTAGAAGGAACACTTCGATTTAATTTGGATAGCAACTCAAAGATAACAAAATGAGCTCAGAAAAAATAACATAATATTATCATTATGAAAAAATAACATAATATTAATGAATTAATCTCTAAATACAAATATTCAGCTTAAATTTCTAGAAATAGCAACGAATATCCGTAAAATTATTAGTATTCAATTCATATGCATTGATATGTAACAAAATCTCTCTAAAATTATGTATTATATTGAAACACATTAATATACTAACAAATAGCTATAAAATTGCTGATATAAGTTAAAATATTGTAGTAAGTAATAAAATAACATCTAAATGTTAATATTTCATTCAAATATATTAAAATATTATCGAATAGTCCTATAATAGTTATTATTCTTTTAAATTAACTTTACGTATAATTGATTGGTTTTTAAATGTCTGTATTTAGTTTAAATTTATTAATATTGCGATATATCACTATATTATTGTCAATATTCAGTTCAAATATACTGATATATATTAAATCAGACTCTAAAAATATATATTTAACTTAAATGGAGTCATATGTTATCAAGAAGTTGTGTAAATACTGATATTATGCTAAAATACCTTGGCATATTCGAATTGATTTCTAAAAGTATGTATTTGGATGAACTACATTGATATAACATATATCATTTGTGTAACTATGAGCATTAAATTAAAATATATTGATATGTATTAAATGAAAGTCTAAATGAAGGTATTTTTTTCAAATAGATTAAAAAATTATCTAATAGTATATAATATAGTATTCAGTTAAAGAAACACGATATATAATGAATGGGGTCTGAATGCGCATACTTAGCTTAAATTTGTTGACATAGCACTGAAAAATTGTATAATTGTCACTGTTCAGTTCAAATAGATTGATTTATTATAAATTAGTTTCTAAAATCGTGTATTCCAATTAAATACATTAATATACTATAAATTAGCTATAAAATTACTACTAGTAAGTTAAAATAACTTAGTACGATATAAATTAATATATAAATATAAATTAATATAAATAAATAAATATATATATATATATATATATGCAAGTATTTTTTTTAAATATATTAGAAAATCATTAATAGTGAGATAATTGTTAGAATTCAGTTAAAATAACTTAATATGTAACGTATCGGTCTCTAAATATGAGCATTGATCTAAAATTCGTTGATATAACAATGAACATTTGTATACTTTTTATAGTTCAATTCAAATACTTTAATATATAATATATTATTATCCAAAAATATGTATTCAATTAAAGCACATCGACATACTATAAAATAGTAGTATAATTATTTATACTTAATTAAAATACCTTGAAATATATCAGATTAATCTCTAAATATATGTATTCAGTTGAAATACATTGATATAATTTATATTAGTTGTTTAATACTGAGTATTAAGTGAAAATGCTCATTTATGTAATAAATTGATATTTAAATACTAATATTTTGTTTAAATACTTTGAAAAATTATTAAATAACTATATAATTACGAGTATTAAGTTAAAATAACTTAATATATAATAAATTAGATTCTAAATACATATACGCAGCAAAAAATAATTGAAATAGTAATAAGTTGTTCGCTAGTGTATAGTTTTAATACATTGACACATAGTAAATTAGACTCTAAAAGGGTGTATTTAATTGAAAAATATTGATATACTATTAAATGGTATTATGACTATCAATTTTAGTTAAAATACTTTGATATGTTTTGAGTTATTCTTCAAATGTGTGAATTTAATTGAAATACGCTGATATAATATATATAAGTAGTGTAATTATTATTATTAATTTAAAATACCTTAATATGTTTAAAATTAATGTCTAAATGCTACTATTCTGCTCAAATACATTGGTGAATATTTAAATGGTTGTATCATTGCTAATATTCAGATGAAAAATATGATATATAATGGATCAATCTTTAAAAACATATATTCAGTCAGCTTAAATACCTCGAGATAGCATTGGACAACTATAAAATTATTAGAATATAATTCATATACATTGATATACAGCAAAATCATCTTTAAAATCATGTATTATATTGAAATATATTAATATACTAACAAATAGTTATAATATTGCTAGTATTAAGTTGAAATACAGTATTAGGTAATAAATTGATGTCTAAATATTAGTGTTCTATTCAAATACAATGAAATATTATCGAATAGTTATATCATTACTAGTAGTCAGATAAAATAACTTCACGTATAACTAATCAGTATCTAAATGCTTATATTTAACTTAAACACATTGATATGGTAATATATCACTATATTATTATCAAAGTTAAATTCAAATGCATTGATATATATTTAATTAGACTCTAAAAACGTACATTCAACTAAAATGCAATGAATGCTATAAAAAAGTTATGTAAATATTGATATTATATTAAAATACTTTGGTATACATCGAATCAGTCTCTAAATTCATGTATTCATTTGAAGTTCATTGATATAATATATCAGTTGTGTAATTTATATAATTATTAGTATTTAGTTAAAGTAACTTGATACATAATATATGAGGTTTGAATGCGTGTATTCAACTTAAATTTATTGACATAGCATTAAATAACGGTATAATTACAACTTATCAGTTCAAATAGATTGATACATTGAAACATTATCGAATAGTCCTATTAAATTAACTATCAAATTAACTTTACTATAATTGATTGGTCTCTAAATGCTTGTATTAAGCTTAAATTCATTGATATAATAATATATCATTATTATTATCAATGTTAAGTTCAAATGCATTGATATATATTAATTAGATCAGACATTAAAAATGTATATTCAACATTGTGTAAATACTGATATTATGCTAAAATAGGTTCGCATCATCGAATAGGTCTCTAAAGCTTGTATTCGGTTGAAGTATATTAATATAATATATATCAGTTGTATAATTGAGAGTATTAAGTTAAAATATTTTAATATGTATCAAATAAAAGTCTAAATGAAGGTATTTTATCTAATAAATTAGAAACTCATCGAATAGTCATATAATTGCTAGTGTTTTGTTAACAAAAATTAAGATATAATAAATGGAGTCTGAATATGCGTATGTAGCTTAAATTTATTGACATAGCATAAAGTAATTGTATAATTACCACTTTTCCATTCAAATAGATTGATTTATTGCAAATCAGTCTCTAAAATCATCTATTCCAATTAAGTATAACGATATACTACCAAATCGTTGAACAATTACTATTATTAAATTAAAATAACTTAGTATATATATATATATACAAGTATACTCTTTATGTAATTAGAAAATCACCGAATAATTAGATAATTATTTGTATTCAATTAAAATAACTTAATAAGTATTGTATTAGTCTCTAAATACGTGCATTGAGCAAAAATTCAGTAACATAATTATGAATATTTGCATACTTGTCATAATTCAGTTCAAATACTTTGACATATAATATATTACTATCCAAAAACACGTATTCAGTTGAAAAACCTCAATATACTATAAATAGTTATATAATTACTCATATTTATATAAATTTTCTTGAAATACATTAAATTTATTTCTAAATATGTCTATTCAGTTGAAATACATCGATATAACATATATTAGTTGTTTAATATTGAGTATTAAGTAAAATGCTCTTTTATGCAATAAATCGATATCTAAATACTAATATTTCATTTAAATACTTAAAAAATCATTAAATAGCTATGTAATTGCGAATATTAAGTAAACATAACTCATATAATAAATCGACAACAATAATTGATCAAAATAGTAATAAGTAATTATATAATTGCTAGCATGTACAACTCAAATGCAATGATACATAGTAAATTAGTCTCTAAAAGGGGTATTTAGTTGAAATATATCGATACACTACTAAATAGTATTATGATTATTGATTTTAGTTAAAATACCTTGATATATTTTGAGTCATTCCCCAAATATGTGCATTCAGTTGAAATACGTCGATATAATATATATAAATTGTATAATTATTATTATTAATTTAAAATACATTAATATGTTCGAAATTGATGTCTAAATGCTACTATTTCTCTCTAATTTGTTGATAAATATTTAAATAATTATATAATTACTAATATTCAGATAAAATAATATATTATAAAATGAATCGATCTTTAAATACATATATTCAATTTAAATACCTCGAGATAGCATTGGACAACTAGCTAATTATGAGTATACAATTCATATACATTGATATATGGCCAAATCATCTCTAAAATCATGTATTATGTTAAAATTCAATGATATACTAACAAATAGTTATAAAAAGTGTTGGTATTCGGTTGAAATACAATACTAGATAATAAATTGATATCTAAATATTAGTATTATATTCAAATGTAATGAAATATTATCGAAAAAATATATCATTGCTAGTAGTCAGTTAAAATAACTTTATGTAAAATAAATCAGCATCTAAATATTTGTATTCAACTTTGACTCATAAATATGACAATATATCATTATATTATTATCAATGTTCAGTTCAAATATATTGATATATATATTAATTTAGACTCTAAAAACATGTGTTTAACTAAAGTAAATCAACATGCCATCAAAAAGCAATGTAAGAAATGATATTTATGTCAAATCGGTCTCTAAATTCATGTATTCAGTTGAAGTTCATTAACATGATATATCAGTTGTGTAGTTCGTATAATTGCTAGTATTCAGTTAAAGTAACTTGATATATATATATAAGGTTTGAATGTATTAAACTTAAATTTATTGATAGAGTATTGAATAACGGTATAATTACAACTTATTAGATAAAATAGATTGATGTATCACAAATCATTCTCCAAAATCATGTATTCCATTTATATACATTGATATACTATCAAATATTTATAAAATTACTAATATTAAGTTAAAATTACTTGGCATGTAATTAATCAAAATGTAAATGCAAGTATTTCATTTAAATATATTAAACAATCTTCGAATAGTCGAATAATTGCTTTTATTCAGTTAAAATAACTTATATGTAACCCAATAATATCTAAAAAAGTGTATTCTTCTTAAATTTATTGATATAGCAATAAATAGTTGTATACTTGTCATTGTTAAGTTCAAATGCATCGATATGTAATTATTATTATTCAAAAATTTGTTCTTAATTGAAACAAGTCGATATACTATAAAATAGTTGTATAATTTTTGTATTTGGTTAAAATTACTTAAACTATATCAAATGATATATAAATTATGTATTCGGTTGAAATACATCAATATAATATATACTAGTTGTTTAACTTTGAGTATTAAGTGAAAATGCTCTAATTTATGATAAATCTTTATCTAAATACTAATATTTTGCTCAAATATTTTGAAAAAGGATCGAATAGCCACATAATTGTGAGTATTAAGTTAAAGTAACTTGATATATAAAAAATCAATCTCTAAATGCTTATACTCTGCATTAATTGATCAAAATAGCGATGAATAGTTGTATAATTATTACATATAACTCAAATACACTGACACGTGACAACGTCTTCTCTAAACGTTTGTTTTCAGTTAAAATATGTCATCATACTATTAAATAATTTTATGACTACTAAGTTTTAGTTAAAATACCTTTATGTATTTCATGTCATTCACTAAATGTGTGCATTAAGTTGAAATATGATGATGTAATACATATATTGTGTAATTATTAGTATTAACTTAAAATACCTTAATATACTGGAAGTCGATTTGTATTGCAAGTGTTCAATTTAAATACGATGCAAAATATTTAAATGGTTGTATAATTATTAATATTCTGGTAAAATAATAAAGTATTAATGAATCAATCTCTAAATGCAGGTATTAAGCTTAAATTTTTCTAGATAGCAAAAATAATCGTAAAATTGTCAGTATTCAATTCATATGTATTGATATGAATCAAAACCGTCTGTAAAATTGTGTATTATGCTGAAATGTTTTGATATACTAGCAAACAGTTATAAAATTGTTAATATAAGTTAAACTGCCATAGCAAGTAATGAACTAATATCTAAATATTAATATTCTATTCAAATACATTGAAACATTATCGAATAGTCCTATAATAACTATTATTCAATTAAATTAACTTCATGTATAATTTATTAGTCTCTAAATGCCTGTATTCAGTTTAAATTTGCTGATATTGCGATATATCACTATATTATTGTCATTGTTTAGTACAGATGCATTGATATACGTAAAGTTATTTTAATTGAATACTAACAATGATACGACTATTCGATAATATTTTATTGTATTTGAATAGAATATTAATATTTAGACAATAATTTATTACATAAACTGTATTTCAACGTAATATCAATAATTTTGTAACTATTTGTTAGAATATAAGCAATTTGACTGATTTATGACATATCAATGAATTTGAGTTGAATAGTGATGTTTTTGCAGCTATTCATGGCATTACGTTGAATTCAAGTGGAGTACAAGTATTTAGAGTACGATTCATTGCATAATAAGTTATTTTAACTAAATACAAGCAATTGTGTGAGTATTCAATAAGTATTTATTATATTTGAAGAGAATATATACAATTTGATCTTGATCTTGTCCATATGAAGGTTTTTTAATATAATACTCTGATTACAAACCTAATGTTTGCTATATTGATGTATTGCAAACAAAAATTAATATTTGGCAATCTATTAGGGACTTTTTATTGCGTTTTAATGTAAGACCTATAATTACACATCTTTCTGTCAGTATATTGATCAATTTTAAGAGAATAGGCTCTTTTACTGACTGATTTATGACATATCAAAGAATTTGAGTTGAATAGTGATGTTTTTACAACTATTCATTGTATTACGTTGAATTCAAGTGGAGTACAAGCATTTAGAGTACGATTCATCGCAAAATAAGTTATTTTAACTGAATACAAGCAATTGTGTGAGTATTCAATTACTTTTTATTGTATTTGAAGAGAATATATGCAATTTGATTTTAATCTTATTTATGTGAAAGTTTTTTAACATAATACTCTAATTACACACCTAACGTTTGCTATTTTGATATATTTCAATCGAAAAATGATATGTAGCAATCTATTAGGGACATCGGATTGCGTTTTAATGTAATACCAATAATTACACATCTTTTTATCAGTATATCGATCCATTTTAAGAGAACAGGCTCTTTTACGGACTGATTTATGACATATCAATGAATTTGAGTTAAATGTTTTTGTAGTTATTCATTGCATTACGTTGAATTCAAGCGGAGTATAAGCATTTAGAGTACGATTCATTACATAATAAGTTATTTTAACTAAATACAAGCAATTGTGTGAGTATTCAATCAGTTTTTTTTTGTATTTGAAGAGAATATATGCAATTTGACCTTGATCTTGTCTATATGAAGGTTTTTTAACATAATACTCTGATTACACACCTAATATTTGCTATATTGATGTATT
The DNA here is from genome assembly GCA_019297695.1 of Apostasia ramifera. NCBI lineage: Eukaryota > Viridiplantae > Streptophyta > Magnoliopsida > Asparagales > Orchidaceae > Apostasia > Apostasia ramifera. The sequence goes on along the minus strand of JAEMOT010003005.1, from coordinate 2,578 downwards.
GCAAATGAAAATTAATATTTGACAATCTATTAGGGACATTTGATTGCGTTTTGATATAAGACACTAAGACCCATAATTACACATCTTTCTGTCAGTATATCAATTAATTTTAAGTGAATTGGCTCTTTTACTGACTGATTTATGACATATTAATGAATTTGAGTTGAATAGTGATGTTCTTGCCGCTATTCACTGCATTACATTGAATTCAAAAAGAATACATGTATTTGAAGTACGATTTACTATATAATAAGTTATGTTAATTGAATGCTGGCCATTATATGAGTATTAAATTAGTTTTCAATATATTTGAAAAGAATATAAGCAATTTGACTTTCATAATGTCTATATAAAGTTATTTAACATAATACTCAGATTACACAAGCAACTTTTGATATATTGATGTATTTTAACCGAAAATCAATATCTAGCATCTATTAGGGACTTTTGATTATATTTTAATGTAATACCTACAAATACACATCTATTCAATATAGCAAACATTAGGTGTTTTAATATAATACCTATAATTACACATCTATTTTTCAGTATATCGATAAAGTTTAAGAGAATAGGCTCTTTTAGGGTCTGATTTATGACATAATAATGAATTTGAGTTGAATAGTGATTTTTTTGCAGCTATTCATGGCATTACGTTGAATTCAAGTGGAGTACAAGCATTTAGAATACGTTTCATTGCATAATAAGTTATTTTAACTGAATACAAGCAATTGTGTGAGTATTCAATTAGTATTTATTGTATTTGAAGAGAATATATGCAATGTGACCTTGATCTTGTCTATATGAAGATTTTTTAACATAACACTCAGATTACACACCTAATGTTTGCTATATTGATGTATTTCAATCGAAAAATGATATGTAGCGATCTATTAGGGATATTGGATTGTGTTTTAATGTAATACCAACAATTACATATCTTTTTGTCAGTATATCGGTCAATATTTAGAGACAGGCTCTTTTACGGACTGATTTATGATATATCAATGAATTTGAGTTGAATAGTGATGTTTTTGCAGCTATTCATTGCATTACGTTGAATTCAAGCGGAGTACAAGTATTTAGGGTACAATTCATTGCATAATAAGTTATTTTAACAGAATACAAGCAATTGTGTGTGTATTCAATCAATTTTTTTTGTATTTGAAGTGAATATTTGCAATTTGACTATGATCTTGTCTATATGATGATTTTGTAATATAATACTCTTATTACAAACCTAATATTTGCTATATTGATGTATTTCAATCGAACAATAAAATGTAGTGATCTATTAGGGACATTGGATTGCGTTTTAAAGTAATACAAATAATTATACATCTTTTTTTGGTATATCGAAAAAGTTTAAGAGAACAGGCTCTTTTAGGGACTGATTTGTGACATATCAATGAATTTGCGTTGAATAGTGATGTTTTTGCAGCTATTCATTGCATTATGTTGAATTCAAGCGGAGTACAAGCATTTAGAGTACGATTCATTGCATAATTGGGTATTTTTAACTAAATACAAGTAATTATGTAAGTATTCAATAAGTGTTTATTGTATTTGAATAGCATATATACAATTTGACTTTAATCTTGTCTATATGAAGGTTTTTTAACATAATATTCTGATTACACACCTAATGTTTACTATATTGATGTATTGCAATTGAAAATTGATATTTGGCAATCTATTAGGGTCATTTGATTGCGTTTTAATGTAATACCAATAATTACACATCTATTTATCAGTATATCGATAAATTTTAAGAGAACAGGCTTTTTTAGGGACAGATTTATGACATATCAATGTATCTGAGTTGAATATATTTTTACAGCTATTCATTGTATTACGTTGAATTCAAGTGGAGTACAAGCATTTAGAATACGATTCATTGCATAATAAGTTATTTTAACTGAATACAAGCAATTGTGTGAGTAGTCAATTAGTTTTTATTGTATTTGAAGAAAATATATGCAATTTGACTTTAATCTTGTCAATATGACGGTTTTTTAACATAATCTTCTGATTACAGACCTAATGTTTGCTATATTATTGTATTTCAGTTGAAAAATGATATCT
>JAEMOT010003003.1:166231-193489 GCA_019297695.1 Apostasia ramifera | reverse complement strand
ATTAATAGGAGGAGCACTCCGTTTACCTGAACTAGTCGCATATGTATTTTTCTCACTATTAGTTGCATCTGTCATTGACTTCTCAGGTCTATCTGATCCCTCAGCTTCCAAACCTTCCTCAACATCTACAACAATCCTATCCTTGGGCCCACCAGCAGTACTTATGGTTTCACTCTCTCGTCGTGATGTAATTGCAAGATTGCCTTTAGCACTATCCTTTGCACATAACTGTTCCATTTTCTTGAAATGTACAAAGCCTTTTAGCTTGCATTGACCGAAGTCCTTATCTTCCTACAAAACGAAGTAAAAAGATAGCTGAAGATACATCCAAATAGAATTTGAAACCAAACTTAAATGTAGATTATATTTTTCATACCTTCAGAATCTCATCCCAAACATCATTATCTATATCAGGCATATTCAATTCATCATTCCACTCTAGGCCACTTCTTCCTTTCAGATCATGAAACTTCTTCTACTTCATCTTCAAATTGTGCCATTGTTCGCATACTTGATTCTTGTTATAATTACTTTTGAACTTCTTGTTAATCTGAATAGTAATACTATTCCAAATAGTGCTTGATATAGATTGAATTCCGTCCACCTCATCGTTTCTTACGGCTGCCAAGAGTAAGTCTAATAAGTAGTCCTTCTCAATATCACTCCAACCCTTACGGGACTTTCCTGAATCTTTGATCCCCCCTTCTTCAGTGCTCGTAACGTCTTTCCCCCTTTTTGGTCGGCTCATATTGCGTTTCCTTGCTAAAAATGAATATGAATATGATGTGGGCTTTCAAAGAAATATTTTGTCATTAAAAAAATATCTACAATATTGAAAATACCTTTATAGTAATAAGTAATTTCTCCTTGATGTAGTTTTTTGTTACAAGCCTCACATAAGTTTGGCTTTCGTATGATCGCATCGGTGGAAGATTCACGATCTGATAACTTTTGAATAAAAATAATTTTTTTTAACAGAAAGAAATGAAGAATCACAATGGATTTTTTTTTTTGAAGAGAGAATATACATTGATCAAGTTCATGTTGTCAGCTATACCACAATCGAAAGCAGAGTTGACGCAAATGAATGTTATCACCAATAAAAATTCATCTGTACATTTGAGAAGTACACAATTCACGTAGCACAGAAGATTTAACCAAATTTTCAACAAGAAAAAAACAAAGAAATGAATAAACATAAAAGCTATTGTTTCTTTCTAATTTGTTGTCATAGTAGATTCAAGAAACGAAAATTAACGTAGACTGTTGATAACAGTAATTACCTTAAGTGAAATACAACTTCCAAGTCCACATCATAAAATGAAATCATCACATACGATATTGTGCAAAATTAAAGAAAACTTAGTAGTTCCTTAGAAATCGAGAGTATATTTTACTATGGTAGTCTCAAAAATCCAAAAACTAATATAGACTGTTAATTTAAAAAAAAAAAGAATCAAATTCCATGCTCACATCCATATAAATAAAAAGTTAGATATGACTGAAAACAGAAAAGACATCCTACTTAGAAAACTGCAGTAGTCAGAAGGATTAAAAAATGCTCTATTAAAAAATCCCAATTGACATATAAGTTGAAAGAGATTTTGACATGGAGAGGGAAGCATTATGCAGATTTATACAAAAAAACTGATATGTCGAACTTACAGAACTTAACAAAAGTGCTTTTAATCAACTAAGTACAATTAAACATGCAGTATCATAACCAATGAAATAAAGTATGTCATGCAATGTGAGGAGACTAAACTAAGTGAGCATAACTTTGAAAAGTTACACATTCTCATGTATAGTTTCATAAGAATCTCATGTAGATTAGCAATGCCAAACAAAATAGATTAGTACTCACTTCATACAAAAATCAAACTCCTAGGAAATTAACTATTTTGATCAAGGAACATAACATCATATATCATGGAGCACAGTTACAGGAATTGCATTTCAAATTTCAACATTATTGCAAGTAAAGATTTAGAAGATTTAATAAGTTGACAGTATTGAAAAGGTTCACATTATTTTGAACAAAACTACTTTCAAGTTTCTCATCAAATCCATCAGTAATTTTCAATGTCTTCCAATTGCATGTGCATTAAACAAAACACAATGCGTACAATATAATACAATACATCCATCTCATGAGCTGTATACATGTTTCATGGTGAATGAATTGTTAGAAATAAAGAGGAACAAAATAATATATTTGCAAAATTATAAATGAACAATACAAAGGAATGATATAAGAAGTAATGTAATAAATGGTGAACCTAACAGAAACATATTTGGAAAATGAAAGAACTCAAACATCATTTTAATTAGTTCATTTGGAAATCAGGTGACCATTGTAACTCTCAAAACAAAGCATTATAAAGCATCTCAACAGCTGCAAGTTTCTTAGAAAGCTGGAGTAGTCAGAGTTTTTTTTGGTTGTTGACCACATTTTAAGCATTTCAGGTAAATGCAGTGGAACCAAACCATTACACAAACAATTTGTTGAGGAAAAACAAATCGGAAATCACAGAATAATATGGTAAATGAAATATTAGAAATAAAGAGGAACAAAATAATATATTTGCAAAATTATAAATGAACAATACAAAGAAATGATATAAGAAATAATCTAATAGACGGTGAACCTAACAGAAACAGATTTGGAAAATGAAAGAACTTAAACATCATTTTAATTAGTTCATTTGGAAAGCAGGTGACCATTGTAACTCTCAAAACAGAGCATCGTAAAGCATCTCAACAGCTGCAAGTTTCTTAGAAAGCTGGAGTAGTCAGAGTTTTATTTGGTTTTTGAGGACATTTTAAGCATTTCAGGTAAATGCGGAGGAACCAAACCATTACACAAATAATTTGCTGAGGGAAAACAAACCGGAAGTCACAGTACAAAGAAACTGTTGAAAGTATGAAGATTTACCGCAGCTGAGGTGAAGATTTTATTGGAGCAAAGATGAAGAATTTATGCAATGGTTTGCATGTACGATGCGAGGCAGTCAGAGCAAAGAGTCTCCATGAGCGTCGCAGATCTGAGGCCGAGCGATGGTTTTGCATCGCAAGCAAAAAAAATTTTAATTGGTTTACCTCAACTGTAGCAAGAATGACTAAAACCAACCGGCAATAAATAAGGTCGGCGACGTAATGCGCCGGAGTAAATTCGCCATCTTCCCTTGAGATTTACGACTGAACCCAGCCAGAGAATCTCTTTGCTCGTCGCGGCCAGCGCAAACCACGCCCGAAAACCCTAGCCAACCTGTGCTGTGGCGGTCGCGGCCGATGCACACCACGCCCAAAAAAACCCTACCCAAGTAGCGCTCCCCCCCCCCCCCGCTCCACTTAACTTTCACGCCGAACATAACGGCGTCATCTGTTCCGTAACGCCGTCTCAACCGGTTTAATTAAGGCAGGTGACGCAAACAAACGCAGCCCTAATGTTTAGAATACTTATATATGTATTGTTTCTCCTCTCATTTTTAAAGACTTGAACTGTGTATTAAAGATTATCAAAACCTGTAACTATTAAAAAAGAGCATGTTAACAATTTTGTTTGTATTCGTAATCAAATTATACTTGCTTTCATTTTAACAGTTTTATATGTATAAATGTCTTTCTATATTTTGTTTGTCTTTACAGGTGGACTTAGATCTTGGAAACTATGAACGCTTCTTAAACATTAAATTAACTCGTGACAACAACATTACTACAGGGAAGATCATCCAGGTACGTGTAAGCTCGCATGCTCTTTAAAACGCAGAAAATTTAGTTCATTCTGATTTTTTTTGCAAATTCTCAAAATAAAACTTCCACAAAAATAACTTTTTTTTTTCAAATTGTGCCACCTCCTTTCTACTAATCAAATTTCTGAAATATTTGTTGTTGCCACTAGTCTGTCATCAATAAGGAAAGGAGGGGTGATTACCTTGGCAAAACAGTTCAGGTGCATGCTAATTCCCCATATCATGCAATGGAATCTTGTGATTTATCAGATCTCCAGGATGTTCTTTTATAGTGGCTAAACCTACTTTTCTTGAAGACTGTGCCACATGTAGTAAACGAGATCCAAGATTGGATTGAACGTGGTGCTATGATACCCGTGGATGGCAAAGGAGGACCAGCTGATGTTTGTGTAATTGAACTGGGAGGAACTATAGGTTGATCCACTTTTATGCAGCAGTTTATTTCGAAAAATTCAAACAAATCAAATGGTCTTTTACTTTTTTGTTTTGGTCTTGAAAGCTATTAGGATCACTGCCAACATTGAAGAATATATTGTCTAATGCCTCTTTTTTGGAGTAGTATTAACTTGAGTATTCATGCAGGGGATATTGAATCAATGCCATTCTGTGAAGCTCTTAGTCAATTCTCTTATCGTGTAGGTGAGTAGATCAGTGCCTGAGAACTTTCTTAATCATTATCCTATAAATTTCCAGTGCTATTGTACTGCTTAATCGGGTTTTCTGCTTCCTCCTTTTTTCAGGTCCTGGCAATTTCTTCCTTGTTCATGTCAGTCTTGTCCCCATTTTGAATGTAGTTGGTGAGCAGGTAAATAAAATCGAATTATTGATCCTTTTCATACATAGAATTCTTTATGCTTCTCATATTGCTTGTTGTCCCATGCTAAGGAAGAAGTTATTATTTTTTTTCAACAGTTAATCCTGTGGGCTAATTTTCTTATTTTGATTAGTTCTTTGGTTTTCTTGGAATTCTTGCACTTATAGAAAACTAAGCCAACGCAGCACAGTGTTAAAATTCTCAGAGGTCTGGGATTGACACCAAATATATTAGCATGCCGCTGCACTATGGTATGGTTTCTTCTGTTTTTTATGTTCTAGTACTATTGTAATGTTATGTGATTGTTTGTTTTCACTCATTTGTGTTAATTTCAACCAGCCTCTGGACAAAAAGGCCAAAGAAAAACTGTCACAATTTTGCCATGTTCAAGTATGCTACAATCATATTATTTTATATGCTACTTATAGGTAAAATGAAATTTCTGATGCCAAAGATACTACACTTCTTAGGCTGAAAATATTGTTACTCTTCATGACGTCACAAATATCTGGCACATTCCTTCACTATTGAGGGTAAGATTTCATCTCCTATTAACTCGTCAATGATGCAACCTAATTTCCGTTAGTATCATAGATTGAAGCGATTACTTCATCCTTGTTTTAATATTAGGACCAAAAGGCTCATGAAGCTATCTTAAGAGTTCTTCAACTTCAAGGGTTTGTTTAATAAACTCACACATCAGGCAGTAACTTTTAGAGAACCTTGCATTAAAATGATTTTGATGTTTTGATTTCCAATCAGTCGTTATCCTGACTAGTTGTGGTTTTCTAATTAGGATTGCTGGGGAGCCATTAATGGAAGAATGGACATCCAGAGCTAGAATCTGTGATACCTTGCACATTCCTGTAGGTTAATTAAATTTATGTGTACATTAGCCACATCTTGTTCTGTTCCGGTTTTTAAAGAGGTTCTTTGCTGACATTCTGCAGGTTAGGATTGCAATGGTTGGAAAATATATTGGTCTCTCTGATTCTTATCTCTCAGTTCTGAAGGTAGAAATCACTACAAATTTTACTAGATTTACCAATGTATACAACAACAACAACAACCAAGCCTTAATCCCACTAGGTGGGGTCGGCTACATGAATCCTTTGTTTCTATTGCGCTCTATCAATTACCAAATTCTTATCTAAATCTAAGTAACTAAGATCACTTCTTATAGTTTCTTGTCATGTCTTCTTTAGTCTCCCTCTTCCTCTTTGTATATGAGCGAGATCCAATAACTTGATTTTTCTAACTGGAGCTTCAATCGGCCTATTATTTATATGTCCAAACTATCTAAGCTGACTTTCTCTAAGTTTATTATCCTCAATTGGCGTAACACGGATAAACTCATCTCTCATTTTATTCTTTCATGTATATCCACACATCCACCTTAGCATCCTCATTTCTGTAATATTTATTTTATTTGTATGTTTCCTCTTTGCAGGCCAGCATTCAGCACCATATATCATCGCTGGTCTTACTGCAGTTTTATAAAATTTACCCTTAAGTCTGGATGAGATTTTTTTATCGCACAATACGCCAAAAGTATTTCTCTATTTTACTCATCCTTCTTGAATCCTGCTAATAACATCATTATCTATTTCACTATCATTTTGAATGATTGATCCAAAGTATCTAAAGCACTCACTTTTTTTAACAATTTGATCATCAATTGTTATATCTCTAATATAAGTATTTCTTTTTTGACTAAATGTGCACTTCATATATTCAGTTTTAATCTACTAAGATGAAAGCCTTTAAATTCTAGAGCATTTTTCCAAACTTTATCTTCAACGCGCTCACATACACACATATATTTTCAAACTTTATGTTTACCACAGTGCTAAACTTCAAACGAAAACATGTATTTATAAATTTATTATTTAGAGTCTTTACATTAAATAATATCATAAGTTAATCAAAAAATAGTGTCAGATACAATATAAGACTAAGTACAAACTTCTACTATGCAGACATATCATTTAGATAAACCACACTTATATGAGCTACATGCTCATAAAACACCTTAGGTTGTAGTGCCTTCGTAAGCGGATCCGCAATCATGAGATTTGTACTTACATACTCAATTGAATTTTGAAGACTTTGAACTCTTTCTTTAACAATCAGGAACTTATTTTTATACTTCACAAATTAAGATTATTATTTCTGACACCTATGTGTAGATAGGCCTCTCAAATTTCAAAATAGTGAAATAGGTCCCTCTTATTTATGGATCGATGCAAAGTAGACTATTTTGTTAACCAAAATCATCAAAGATTACAGCATTTTGACATTATATTGCTCCTTAGGTTCATAAATTTCCTTTACCTTTTTCTTAAGCTTTTTGACCATTTTCTTCTTTTTCTTTGATACATGTCAAATGTTAGAAAAGAAGGAAATAAGGATTTAAAAAGGGGTACTTTAGTAACATTAGGATTTTTAAAAGGAAACTAAGTCAGATATCATAATGTTTGATGGTTCTCATTTAAGAAAAAATTTGGTTGTATCTAGTCATAACTTTGAGGGACCTATTTGGCTATTTAAGAATTGTGTGGATTTATTTACATATAAGGCTAAACTAAAGGGACATATCTACTATTTGCTCATTTTATAATAATGAGATTTTTGATATAATTAATTTGTTTACTTTGATAAGGCTATGATTGCGGCACATCAATTAGATTGTTTGACGATAGTCCAATAAAGTAAAGAATCAGTTTGGTCCTTTGTTTTGAGGATATATGTGGTTTGTAGGCCTATTAATGAATCGGGTCATGACCCTATCCAATCTAAGTTCTAATTCAATTAAGCCCTTAAATAGATTTTTGATCCGTCAATCATTCTCGTTTATTGACTCGATCTGTTTACAAATAAATGGATTGAATCCGGATCACTATTGATCCGACTCGTTTAAAATTTGATCCATTTATGTAATCTAAAAATTCATATAAATATATAGCATGACTAATAATCCTTTTATATGGTTTACTCTTATAAGTTTATATTTTGTGTATGTGTGTGAAATATGATATTTTTCTCTTATTTTATTTTTAATAAATTTAATACTATTTTAAATTTGACTATAAAAAATACTTCAAAAAATAATTTTTATTGTAAATTAGTTCGACCTGATCTGATTTCTGACTTAAAAGGATTCGATCGACCATGACTCGACCTAATGTATCGAATATAGATCTAAATTTGGGTCGGAGTCGACCAGACCCGAATTTGACCCATTGGAAGGCCTAGTAGTTTGTGTTGGTTCTTCCCTAAGTATGTTTTGATGTTAACAATTAATTTAAGTTAGTTAGTATCTAACAAAATAGTTCAGATTCTTAATCACAGGTTTATCTCTCGGTATTCAAGACTATGTGCTCTAGTGATTACATATCGATTCTAGTCGGGAATAAAATAGAGATATGTGAAGAACTTGAGGATCTGAAGATTCTTATGTTATTATTTTTATTTATTTGTGTAATCTTTTGTAATTCTCCTTATTGATCAAGTTTTGATGTATTAAGGGTACAGACGATGAAATATTTAAGCTCTTAATTCCTTGTGTAACTATCTTTTGATCGATCACGTGATCGATCAACTCTTTGTGTATAGGACTACTTGATTGATTAAGGGCTGGCAGACTCTAGCGGTGATGTAGTTTTGATCGATCAGAGCTAGTTTTATCAATCAAAGACAGGAATTAGTTTTATTGGATCAATCTGTTTATTGTTCACTTGATCAATCTAAGGCTAGCATAGGTGATCGATCAAAGTCATCTTTATTATTGTCATTAGGATGTAATGGCTAATCTTTTGATCGATTAGTTGATCAAAGGTTACTTTACAGCAATCTCACTAGTTGTTACTGTTAATCTCTCCAAGCTCTTAAGTGATTAAAAAATAATTAATTGGACATCAAGCAAAAAAATTAAAGCTTTAAGTGTGCAAGTGCTCATCTTCTCTTCCTCTTACATACAAGTTTGATCTTTGGAGGGAATCATGAGTTTATCTTCTTTATAAATCTTGTTGTAATCATTAAGGTTTTCCCTCTCGTAGTTCTTATTCATTATTTTTGTAAAGAGGAGAGTTCCAAGCCACGCTTGGAGTGAATAGTGTGTGCCTTCACTTATAGTAAAGAGGGCTTCTAGTGGGTTCTAGAGGAGGACTTGCGCAGGCTTTTTTGCTTTTGTCTAAAGTAGTGTATCTTGGTGGATTCTTTCTGATCGGAGTTAGTGTAAATTAGGCTTGAGGTTGAGTCAAACCACATTATATTGTGTGCTTCATTTACTTGTATTCATTACTTACTATTGTGTTCAGTACATATTGTGTTTGTGAAAGGTTCCCCTTTTGCTTTTGCTATATTATTTGTTCTATAAATTTGTATTACACTAATCCCCTATATATTAAAGTAAATTAAATTTTGATTAGGATCTATTCACCTCCTCTTAGACCTATACTTAGATCCTACAGTTTAATCTCTTTTTTGAATTCCCCACTTTAATCTCTATTTTTTAAATGAACATTGCAATTTAGTTCATCGTAGTTTTTGTGAGGCATTTTCATTAATTGCGAATCACTTGACAAATAAATAGATGCCCTTTTGTATTTAAATTAAAAAGCACATTGGTCATTGTATTGAGAGTATTTGTAGTTTGGTTTCTAGGTTTCCGAAATCACTACTTTAGCCTTTATATTTTGACAAAACCTAGCAATTTGGTCCATTTAATAGTAGATAAAAAAAATATGTAGTTTAAGCTTTTACGACCTCACTAATAGCGTTGTCATAAATGACTGAATTGCTTGGTTTTGTGAATTCATATGGACCTAGATTGATGAATTTATTAAAAACAACGGTACAAATTGTTTTCCCCCTTCTTTGACATGTTGGCTAGTAAGTATTGCTGATAACTGCAATTGCTTAGAGTTTCAATTTGGTTTTAAAGTTTTAAGGCCAATATAATTGGTGAATGTTATCCAATCACCTATCTGGGAGTAGTTCAGATTTGATTAATTTGAATGCGATTAGAAAAACTTGAAAATCCATGACAAGTTCTTCACATGTAATAAATATTGTGGTTGCCATCTCTTGAGAGATCTCATTTGAATCTAATACAATCTTTCCAGTGCTAATTTAATATAATAAAAATTGCTAAACTGCAACACTTATGAACTCATTTTACATATTATAGCAAGAGTTTGGTGGTTGAGATCTATTTTGTGTATATATTCCTTAAATTATTACGTGCATATATTTTAACTATAAGTTACAGTAAACATTTATCTTGCCATCTTTGCAGGCTCTTCTGCATGCTTCTATTCCCTTTCGCAGAAAACTTGCAGTCGAATGGGTTCCTGCTTCTGATCTTGAAGATTCCACCGCAGAGGAGGTTGACTATTACTGATTAGCCATCTCAAGAGTTTGATTCACTTTTTTCTCTTTTAGGGAAAAAAATCTAATATATGATTTCGTTCCCTCTGATGTAGTCCCCTGATGTTCATTTAGCTGCATGGAATCAACTAAAGGTCAGTGTTCTCCTTTTTGTTTCTATCTCGTTTTCCATGCTTCATTACTTAGTGGCTCTGCTTTTTCATTTCATACAGTTTCTATTTCATTCTTATAAAACGCCTCCTATCTCAGGCTGCAGATGGTGTACTGGTTCCTGGAGGATTTGGAGACAGAGGTGTTGAAGGGAAAATCCTTGCAGCAAAATATGCCCGTGAAAATAATGTTCCATTTCTAGGTATTTGCCTGGGCATGCAAATTGCAGTCATTGAATTTGCACGTTCTGTTCTCAACCTGCACGACGCAAACAGCACTGAATTTGATCCTCATACCAAAGATCCATGTGTTATCTTTATGCCAGAGGTTGTATTTGATTTTGTTAGAGATCATAGTTCTTATTTTTTCACTTGAATTGTTTTACGAATAAGATATGGCTTATAGGGTTCTAAAACACATATGGGAGGTACAATGAGACTTGGATCAAGGAGAACATATTTTAAGGTTGCTGACTGCATATCTGCAAAGTTGTGAGGAGAAATTCGTCCATAATCAATTTAATCTGTTTTATAACAAACAATCTTCATGAAGAAGATGCTTATTGTTTTTTTTCTCGTTCATCCTAGATATGGTAACACTGATTACATAGATGAGAGGCATAGACATAGATATGAGGTCTGCACCCAACATCACTTGTCAACATTTTCGTATTGTAGCTTGATTGATTGATTATGAATACCTTGTTGATTTTTTAAGTAGATTTCTTTCACACTTCTTTTATTCCAGGTAAATCCTGATATGATCGACAAATTTGAGAGAGCTGGACTTGTGTTTGTGGGGAAAGATGAATCTGGTCAACGAATGGAGGTATTCTTATCCATTGCTTCCTCTTCCGTTGTAAATTTGTTACTACTACTAAAAAATAAATAGTTTTCTGGTTGTAACTTGATAATTCAGATTCTCGAGTTACGTGAAAATCTTTATTTTATTGGAGTTCAGTTTCATCCAGAGTTCAAGTCGAGACCTGGGCAGCCCTCAGCACTTTTCTTAGGTAAGCATAGGATGCTAATGATGATTTTTTCCTTCGAAATCATACGCCTACAGCGACACCACATTCTCAGGATGAATTCTTCACAACACAATTTAGAAGCACGGATCCAGATTGAAAAACCACACGAAATCAAGAAAAGCTGATCCAAATAATAAAGAAGAAATCACAAACAAGAAGATATTAAACTTACGTTGAAAATCCCAAATCCAGTGAAAAATTATGGCTGCATCATGAGAAATTTCACTACAAGAGTTTCCAGGATGGTATTACAAGAGATTATGTCGTCACCTTCACAAAACTCAAAATGGCCTCTTATATTAGGAATTATCCAAAAGATCAAACTCAGGATGTCTAGTAATATATTCATAAAGAAATCTTCATAATGAACAAATCTTAGAAAATAACAGATTTTTTATGCCAGTTTGATCACCATCCAATTGATGGAGTGATTCTCTCCATATGCTGCGTTTATTCACCAACGGTCTATTTGCCATGGATGGATGGTCTGATCCTCTAATCATGCGATCTTTGCGCAGATTTTTCACAATGCATCTAATTGACTGCTTGATGATCCATCCTTCATCAACACACCCATCATTTTTAAATCTCACCTTACTTGACTAAATCAAATAAATGAGCATTATCTTTAATCGGAAAAAGAACTTGCTGAAGCCTCATTCAAAAGAACCTTATTCACTTATATAGATTATGGAACATATAATTAATGGAATGTGTATATATATATTGTATCATTCTATGTGATGTACTTATTAAATGTCTTATGTTGCGTTGTAGAAATTTGTATACATATACTTTTGCATATACAATTCAATTTTAACATTATATTTTGAGTGAAAATTTCAAAAAAATGAATTACTTGTGACTTTAAGTAAAGTTTGAGATATCATTAAGTTTTAAGTTTTGAGTGTAATTCCTAACTTTTTATCATGAAATTTTTGTACATTAATCTAAGTTGTTCATGTGTCATCAGTTTGAAGTTGTCTTAAGACAACCGGGAACTCCTGCAACTATGACATATTTTGGTTGATTGCAATCTTTGTTTGAATGACTTGATATTTGAAATAGTTCGTGGATCGCATCTTGAAGCCAAAGCACAACTCACAATGTGATAGGTATTGGCTAGGGAACTTCAAAGGTAGCAAATAAGTCGATATGCATCAGCTTTGACTATTATTTTCTCTTCAGCTATTTGAAGACTCTCTTCGGCTAGCTACCACATAGTAACTAGCTTCCTTGATTTGTTAATCATGTCATCGCGTACCTAGCAGTTAAGTGAAAATTAAGCTAAAGTAATTCACATGTTAGGCTTGTAAATAATTGTACTTCAAAACAATATTATTAAACTCATACCGGACATTGAACCGTTATTCTTACTGAGTGATAGTTTAATCGGTCCATTCGGTTGAACCAATATTTCAATAATAATGATGTCATAATTAAATAATAAATATAATAAATTAATTAAATCAATTATTTCACTCAAAATTTGTTATAAAAGGAGAAAATAACCAACATTATGTAGAACTTTTTTTTAAATTATAACATTTTAGTAATACACACTATATTAATTGTCATGAATCAATAAAATAAATATAACACAAATTTCTCAATGCTGAGCAAGATGGAACTCAGAAAAAGAGAAGAGAGAGAAAATAGTTAGAGATCTTCAGCTTATGATAGAAATAACTAAGAAGGCGAACGCAAAGCAGCTGAGAAATTGGCGCAACAAATTTTATTTGGGTTGCTTACTTGCTCCCGTTGGCTGCTACATGCATTGCAAGATGATGAAGAACAAAAGAAGATGAGGAAGGACAGTGGCTATAGTTTGCGACCCTATGAGATAGCAACGTGGAAGGCTGACAGCTGGAGTCTACCACACTGCGAGACGATGACATAGAGGGTTGGCGACTAGAGTCTACGACTTTGCGAGACTAAGACAGCAATGTGGACGACCGGTAGCTGGAGTCCGCCAATCTATGAGATGACGATGTGGAGGGCCGGTGATTGGAGCCTGGAGTTTGTGACTCTAGGGCAACACACAACAATAGCGTAGGCGGCAGGCGCACACTCGAGTCCTCGACAAACCTGTGGTCCCGATTTGGTGATTCTCATTATCATATTAATTAGCCGCTAGACTGGGAACTAACTAAATGGTCCGATCTGATTCATTGGTTCAACGGTTTTTTCTAACTTTTACTCAGTTCAACTAAATAGTAGTTTTAACTATAACCCAGAGTGAAATTGGTTTGCGGTTGAACTGGCCGGTCAGGTCCAGGTTTAACAGCATTGCTTCAAAACTCTTGAGAATCGTGCCCCTTTTTATAAAGTGTAGCTTAATCTTACAATGTAGCACAAATTGGATGTTAGGCACTATCCTTACTAGTTTTCTGCAACTGAGTACTATCATTCTTGTGTGACCAAAATATCTACCTTACTAAGTAACGGGCCCCTAGTCAAGTTTCCTCGAGATTCAACATGCACTTTTTTTTTGTCCATAGTGCAATATCCTTTAAGCCACCTCAACTTAATATCATGATTCTTTTCTTGCTTTGTGAGACGGTCTTTCTCATAAGAGATCATGCCTCTTTGGTGCTTGACGAGATTGTTTGCGAGTACACCCTTAAAATGTAATGGTTAGTGAATCTCTATTGTACTTTCGGGTTTGAAAAGATAAAAAATTATGATAATAATCTTTAATATTTTTTTAGAATTACGCTCCTCACAACATTTCATGAGATCTTTCATATTTTTTACAGGATTAATAGCAGCTTCATGCGGCGAGTTGAGTGCCTTGCTACAGACTTCAAGCCACAGGGGCTTGAAAGCTGCGTCGAGCTATGAAATTTTAGCAGAAAATGGCCATTATCCTACTGAAAGCCTAAATATTCAGACGTAGAAACAAGAACTCTCGAGCTGGCTACGTTTTGCATTTATATGCATGTTTGTTTATGACACTAACGATATTACCGACGCTCTTTAACGTTAGATTATTCATCACACCGTTATCTATACAGACAGCTGAAAGGGTCTTATAGCTTTAGGGAATCCTGCAATGGCAGAGGTTGTTCCTGGTTTTTTGTTGGAGCAGCCTACTGAATCTTATGGGATTTTAAGCAGTTGTGATGTTCCAATTTCTCATCTGTTTTGAGAATGTTGAATTGCAGTAACACATACTGGTTGTGCTACGATGTTCAGCAATTTCATATGTTTGGAATTTGATGTATATTTTAATTGAAATGATAGTGATACAGATGTTTTATATCTTTGTTGGAGATTATTTCCTTTTTATTCTATTGATTTCTAATTGTGGGCTCCTTTTGGGCTGGTACTATTGTAGAACACTCATTTCTCCTTCATTCTTGTCATTTCTTCATTATCAGATTACATTCAAATCTAATTTGTGTTGCACGCACATCCCAACTCCAATCCAAACGATTGTCAAACAGTCAATTCCCCCACTGTTCAAATTCTTCCTAGCTCAGATCATTC
The DNA here is from genome assembly GCA_019297695.1 of Apostasia ramifera. NCBI lineage: Eukaryota > Viridiplantae > Streptophyta > Magnoliopsida > Asparagales > Orchidaceae > Apostasia > Apostasia ramifera. The sequence goes on along the minus strand of JAEMOT010003003.1, from coordinate 178,860 downwards.
GACTTGCACTTTCTAACGCAATCTTTTCGACTCGGGATAACAATTGTAGTCACACTATACTCTCCCATAATTTAATGGAATCTTTTCAAGCCATCTTACATGGGAATTATGGTTTTCTATTTACTGTTTTTCATGTAAATTTTGTTTTACTCTTTTCTCTTATTTCTTTATATTGTGATCATTTGACAATTCCTTTTAGTTAGAGAAAGGCATGATAGAAAGAAGCCTAGTGGCGATATGAATCAAAAAAGAATGAATGCCATCTAACTATTTACGATGATCTATAAGAATACAACAAAAGGAACATAAAATGGATGTCAATGGCTATAATTCTCTTATACATTTCTATTGAAATTTAAGTTAACTAGCTAAACAGTTTAAAGAGTTTTGAAAGAGATTTGTAATCATCATAACATACTTTTTATGCGTTAAATATCTTAATTATATATTAAAAAATTTTAATACATATTTAATTGATTTAATTTTAAATAAATTTATTTTAAGTTATATGAAAATTAAAAATACGACCGATTTTCAATCTAACATAATTTTAAGCTCCTCCTCTGGACTTCATCCCCCCCTTTGGGATATAATTGAAGGAAGGTGATTCCATCACCAGTTCAAGCAAATGCGTACTCCCTAGGCCAACTTTTTCCAGTTCCACGATGCCGGCGCCTGTCTTCTTCCTCCTTTCTCAACACAAATTCGCCGATCCCAGCGGCCGGCCTCACCGTGAAAAGCTTCGATATTCCGTTCTCGCGCGACGGGTGGCGCAGTCGCAGTCCACGCACGCCATGGGTATTTCTCTCGAGCTGTGGCGCGAGGTCATGGAGGAAGAAGCCATGGGTAAGTCTAGCTGTTAACTTGGGTCTAGATATCGAAAATTGAATTGAATCATAGATCAAATCGAAATCAACCCAATCCAAACGAGCCCAATTATAATCCTAATTTCGAGCTAACATAGAATCAAATCGATTAAAACAATTATTTATAATTTGCTTCATTATGTGTTTAGTTTTTTTCAATAGCATATACGTTAAAAAGAATTACAAGCCCAAATAACAGTAAGTTAATAAACTAAATAAATTAAAAATATATATAATATTTTTTTAATACACTTTTCTAATTTGCACACTTTAATTCAACACTTTTAATTTGGTAGTCTTTATTTTGTTAAAATAAAATAAAAAGTAAATTTCGTTAATGTTCTTAAAATTATAATGTAATTCTATATTTTTAAATTTTTAATATTTAAGTTCATAAATCACATTGGTTACATCAATAACATTTTTCTATTATTTTTTATTTTTAAATTTTAGTAAATAATTATTTTGCCCTCTTCTCTCCTATCCTCCCCCTCTGTTTCCACTCTCTCTCTCTCATTGAAGCCGAAGCGGGGCAGTGCTAAAGCCGCTCCCTCCTCTCTCCCCCTCTCTCTCCCCAACCTCTTGCTAGAGCAGAGGGGACTACTGCTGGTGCATTAATGACATTGCTCGTACGTATAATGATATCAATTACTTTAAAAAACTTAGATTATTTTGGGATTTATTTACGATATATTTGAAAATTTATCACGATTATGTGATGCATTTTTATTGGTAATTCTATGCATGCATGAGAAATCAAGTTTTATGTGAATGCAGAGTTGATAAATTTAGGCGGTGGGAAATTGTATAAATTTTGGGTTATTTTGGAGCTATTTTTGAACCCAAAATTTATGATGTGGGGAACTGAAAATAAAGCATTTGGGCATTTCTTTATGATAGATGAAAATATAGGGACCAAAAGCTAAGTTCTCTGAGTTTAGCGCTTAGCCTGCTGGTGGCGGGCATAAATAATGGAGGGTAAAACCGTCCTTTGGAATTTCTTTTTTTTAGGAATAATTAACTACATGCCACACAATTTAGTTTTATTTATGCCTTACCCATCCATTCTTAGTTAATTATGCTATGCACACTCAAAATATTATAAAATCTTATATACACATATTTTAACTTATTTTTATTATAATGAGTAATCATAATTTTTTCAATAATCTAACTATAGTTAGATTACAAAAAATCTGAGCCGTTCATTATGTTATTTTAAGGATATTTAAATATATTTTGAGTAAAAATCCTAAAACCTTAATGTTTAGGTGGTGACAAAGGAAGGAGACATCCGCAATGTGAATTGATTTTAGGACAAATCAGGATTTTAGTGTAGTATTGAGGAAGAGAAAAATATGTACCATTAAGAATAAAAATATAATTCTAATGATTTACTAGCAGAATATTTTTTTTCAAATAGATTTTGATTAAGTTTTTAACTCAAATGTGTACTGTATGTAAGATTTTGTAATGTTTTGAGTGTGCATAGCGTAATTAATTAAGAATAGATGGGTAAGGTATAAATAAAATTAAATTGTGTGGCATGTAGCTAATTTTTTTTTTTTTTTAAATGATTGTGGAAGGAGGTGGGATAATGCAGCCATTAATTAAAATAGTAGGGGTATTCCTGTCTTTCCGCCAGCCATCTCCAATGGGCCGAACCAATTAACCATAGATATGCAGGCCGCCTAACGCCTTTGATTCAAGCTGATCAAAACCCTTCTCTTATTTAATTTATTAATTAATCTGACAGCTCAAATTACATCAAAAGTTTGTTAAGAATATATTCAAATATTTAAAGGCTAAATTAGACTAAATTGTGAGATTTTGGATCAGATTTTTGCGAAGATTTTAATCATCAACACGTGAAAATTTTGCAGGCACAATCGCATGGAGTAAATGTATGACACCTCAGAATATTATGTTTTTAACACCAAAAGTCATCATTGATTGTGTCATCAAAACTAAAACTACAATCATCAAAACTAAAACTTCTTTTCTCTATAAATATAAAATACAGTGATCTATCAATACACTATAAAGTTTTCATTTATATAATATGCTCATCTTCTGTTGTTTGTTACTCCTTTGTATCCTGTGTTGCACCAAACTTCAAATTTTAGTGCCGAAAATGGCATTGGTCCACCACAAGGCTCAATAGGAATATTGAATAATACATCTGTTGATGTGAGATATAGGGGATCCCAAGAAATACCGAAAAAGAGAGAGTCCTGAGAGACGGCGGTGCGCAGAGGGGTAAACCTGTTAGTTAAGGCTTAAAGGAGAGAGAGAAAGAAATACTCAGAGCAGCACACGGAGGATAGTCGTAATGGCTCTTACAATGGTTAGAAAGAAAGAAAAAGAGAGAGAAAGAGAGAGAGCTCTTCAATTGGGACTCTCACATAATGTGAACAAGAGGACCAGAGAATTGTCTATGTTCTGGTAATAGTTCTCTCTGCTTCACTTTTTTCCACCTCCTTGCCTCTCCTTTTTTGGTTGAAGACTGTTCAAGGGTATTTGTAGGTGGTAGACTGTACAACTTTGTCCTGTTTTTTCAGAGAAAAGGAGGTGAACAAACTCTGAGCTCGCGCCGCTTGTTGGCCGCTGGAGGGACCAAAAGCAGCAACATGGGAGCATGATCTTTTAGTATTGGTGCAGCTTCTGGGGATTCGTGGTGGCTGGAGCATGTGGATCCTTGATTTGTGGGTCTAAAAAAAGTGTATTGTACGGAGAACGATGCGGTCGGGTCACGCTGACTGTGACAGGTACAGCTGAGTAACATCGTCATCGATGTTAGCAGGGATGGTCTTAGCTCGTCGGGGATGAGGCTTGGTTGAACCCTCGTGGCCGAGGTTTGACCGAGGTTTAGGATCTGCGAGAATAGATGAGTGAATTAGTAAACAAATAAAGGCTAAATGCCAGCTCGGTACCACGTGTATGGTAGGGATGCAGCGCTGGAACCACATATTAACATCAGCCCCCGCATTGTTAGGGCGCGAATATTGATATGGGTCCTGGAATGCGAACCATCGCGATGGTGGACGCGCTGCCCGAGACCTGTTAGGATAAGACAGGGGCGGCGTCCGCTAATCTGCATTCTCTTCCTCCAGTCCCTTAAAATTTTTGCAAGAGCTCTTGATCATTAGAGAGATGGCAGAGAGGAAGAAGTGGACGATTCTGTCAAGCTTCTCAAAGAAGAGGGCCAATGATCTTCCTGTTGACGCCCCTCTTTCTGAGAAGAGGAGGATTTTGGAGCATCTGAAGGGTCGTCAAAACCGGCGACTGTGAAGCCTGTTGAAGCGCTCCAAAAAGAGGAAGCGGAAGCTGCGGTTGTGGATCTGGAGGCAGAGGCTCCGCTTGTCAAGGTCGCTACGGTTCTGGCGCAGACGCTGGGGTCTGTGCAGGAGCTTGCAGCTGCAGAGGCTACAAAAGTGGTGAATGTCTCTGATTCTCCATTCAAGCCGCATCTGAAGGCTGGAAAGCAAAAGGAGGTGATTCTGGTGGGCGAAATGCTCGCGGGGGGACTAGAGCCTGGGAGGATTCTGCTCAAGGATGAAGAAATTGAGCAGCTCCTCCCCAAGTTCGGGATTCCTTCCACAGAGGGTGTGAAGAAGACACCCTTAGTGATTTGCGGTCCTACTCCTCTTGGTGTACCAATCCCTACTCCTGCGAAGGTGAGGAAGCCCTCCTTCCCTCGTCTCCCTCCTGTGAGTTTCCGGAATGACGAGGAAAAGGAAGAAAAGGGTAGGAAGAAGGAGGGCAGTAAGATGGAGGAGGCGACTAAGAGGAAGAAAGAGGTGCCCCCGCAGGTTGCTCCTGAAGCTGCCCTTGGCATTGAAGGGTCGGAGGCAAGATGAAAGAGGGGATTAAGGAGAAGGAGAGGGTCTCTCCAGTTGCCTCCACCGTCACCCTTGGCATTGAAGGGTCAGGAAGCAACCCGGGGGAGAGATTATTTGAAATAAGGAGAGAGGAGAAGAAGATCCTGGAGAGCACCTCCTAGGTTCTGGAGGTTGTAAAGTCTCTGAGGGGCAAAGAAGAAGGGGAGGCTTGCCACCTTCGGAGGATAGAGGAGCAGGAGGGCGCTTTGTTACAAGTCACGAAGCGCTCTCAAGGTGATCATAGAGAAGAGCTGGGAAAGTTGTATAAACTGAAAGATAAATTGGCTTCCCTAGCTCTAAGCAACGCAGAGCGGGCTTGTAACATTCCATGATCTCATTGTAGAGGTATTGTCCGCTTTGGCTTTAGAAAAATTGCATGCTTGACTACTTCCAAGGAGGTCACCCATCCCAGTGCTACTCCAACCCAAGCATGCTCAACTATGGAATTTTCCATCACTAGCCTCACGGTTTTGCCCCAAAAGGCGCTTCTGCCATGTGAGATCACGTTATCTACTTATACAGCTCAGGATCTCCCTCCCTTTTCGATGTAAGATGATTCATTTCTGTGCCCCTCTCACCACTCATTATTCGGCCTAGAAGCCTGCTAGGAGCTACACTTTGCCTCAGTGATTCATTTCTCTTAGGACATCACCCGGCGATCACTCCCCGCCCTCTTCGGCCACGGGCATCACAGGCCCATCAGCTTCCGCCTGGTTTGTCCTCGAACCCAGTGGCGGAGTCAAGACCTCAAACTAGGAGGGTCAAATAAACTATTTATAATAATATTATAATTTTAAAATTATTTAAATTATAAAAACAAAATTTAAAATTTTTACTATATTTCATTTAAAATAAAAAATTTTGATTTAAGAGTTTTGTTACATACCTCAAACAACTAATCAATAAAATAGCTACTCATAAATTAAAATTTTAATACACTAAATTATTTAATAAATTAAGTAGATTAAAAATCTAAATTATGATCAATTAATTGATTATTTATTAAAAATATATAATAATTTTTTAATTTAAATATAAAATACGTAAATAAATTCTTTAAATTAAATGAATTTTCACTAGTATAAAATTTATTTATATAATTTATATGTTGAATAATTTATGAAAAATTAAAAATATAAATTATCTAAATAATTTATTATTTTAATATTTTTTAATTTATTATCATGATTTATGATATGATATTTATTACACGAAATTCGTGACTAAAATTAAAAAAAAAACTTAAGTGTATTTTTAAAAAAAAAAATCAGGGGGTGCAATTGCACCCCGTGACTCTTATGTGGCTCCGCCACTGCTCGAACCACATCGTACTGTGGGAGGTCGGCTCTGATACCATATTGTAATATCCCGTGATCTCATTGTAGAGGTATTGTCCACTTTGACTTTAGAAAAATTACGTGCTTGAGTACTTTCCAGGAGGTCACCCATCCCAGTGCTACTCCAGCCCAAGCACGCTTAACTATAAAATTTTCCATCACTAGCCTCACGGTTTTGCCCCAAAAGGCGCTTCTACTATTTGAGATCACGTTATCTACTTATACAGCTCAGGATCTCCCTCCCTTTCTGATGTGAGATGATTCATTTCTGTGCCCCTCTTACCACTCATTATTCAGCCTAGAAGCCTGCCAGGAGCCGCACTTTGCCTCAGAGAGCTTGATGAACCAGCTAAATGTCGCCCTTTCTGAGTGTTTGCCAAGAGGTGGCACTTAGTAGCCTCATTTGGCTGGCGATAACGGACCGCGACTTCGAACCCTTGTATATGCTCGTGGGGGTCAGTTGCGCCTTTGTAAGCTTCAAGCCGCGGTGGCCTGAAGTCCTCTGGGATTGGGGCCAGACGGATGGCGTCGGTAAAAGGAGCATTGCCGTCCATTGGGCCGAAGAAGGCCCATGGGGGGTCTGAACGCCTGGGAAGAGAGGATCTCTCCCGGCGAGGAAAGAGGGGAAAGCAGGTGGACGGCAGGCAGGTTGTGGTAGAGGACATGGTGGAAGTGGATTCTGGTGGACCTCTTGGAGGTGATAGGGGCATCTGGGTGGCTGAGAGGAGTCGGACGACTGAACGAAGGGCGCCGCGACCGACAGGAGAGGAGGAGCCGTCGCCACCAGCGGAAGAGGATCTCTGGCCGCCACAGTCTGGGAGAGGTTCAGGAGATGCCACGACCGGCGGAGGAGGAAGTACTGCTGCACAGACTGGCTAGGTCTGTCTGAGAATCACGGTCTATTGGGCTGTGAGGCCAGTGACCAGGTCAGTGAGGTCCGTCAGCATCCCCTGAAGTTATGAGACGCGGGTACCTCTGGAGGAAGAAGCAGATTCCTCCCGGTGGCGGGAGGTCGAAGCTGAAACTCTGTCGTCCGGCGCACGAACGGAAGGTTCACCTGCATGTGTACTGCGAGCGGCAGAGTTAGTTCTGCGCGTTCTAGCCACCATCTTCCCAGAGTCTCAATAAAAGCACCAGAAGATGTTTACGTGAGATTTAGGGGATCCCAAGAAATACCAAAAAAGAGAGAGTCCTGAGAGACGGCGGCGCGCAGAGGGGTAAACCTGTTAGTTAAGGCTTAAAGGATAGAGAGAAAGAAACACTCAGAGCAGCACACAGAGGTTTAAGGTAGTTCAGGGAGGGGTTCTCCTGCGTCCACCGGACGATCAGCTGAAGGATTTTACTATGGACAAAGGATAGCCGTAAGGGCTCTTACAATGCTTAGAAAGAAAGAAAAAGTGAGAGAAAGAGAGAGAGAGAGAGAGAGAGAGAGAGCTCCTCAATTAGAACTCTCACACAGTGTGAACAAGGGGACCAAAGAATTGTCTATGTTCTGGTAGTAGTTCTCCCTGCTTCACTTTTTTCCACCTCCTCACCTCTCCTTTTTTAGCTGAAGACTGTTCAAGGGTATTTGTAGGTGGTAGACTGTACAACTTTGTCCTGTTTTTTCAGAGAAAAGGAGGTGAACAAACTCTGAGCTCGCGCCGCTTGTCGGCCGCTGGAGGGACCAAAAGCAGCAACAGGAAAGCATGATCTTTTAGTATTGGTGCGGCTTCTGGGGATTCGTGACGACTAGAGCATGAGGATCCTTAATTTGCCGGTCTGAAAAAAGTGTCTTGTACGGGGAACAGTGCGGTCGGGCCACTAGTCTAATCTAGATTTCATCGCAAGCATTTCATAAAATTCATGACTTCTAAAGGAATTTCATTAAAATAAATGATTCTATTTATTTTTATTTAATTTATATCCACAGTAAAATGAATTCCCCTACTTGAATTGAAATTGATGAATAACTCGTGATCTTCTCCTTCAATCCTCCTCCGTTCATGTCGATCTGACTTCGAGTCCCGATCCACCATAGATCTCTATCTCCCTTGAAGTTGGAGTTTCGTCTTCCTCGGGGGCATTTCTGTGGATGGAGAATCTCCACTAATCTAAAGCGAAACCTTCTTCAAAAGTAGAGGAAGGCAATGCGGAAGAATCTGCTTCCTTTCTTCTATTCAGTCACTCTCCCCCCCAACTTCTTCTCTGTCTCTCTCTTCTAAGTTTTCTTCTCTCCTACAAGAATAGGGCCAGTGCCGCGCCCCTAAATTCAGCAATATTTCCCTTTTTTACAAAAAATTAAGTCAATTATCTTCTCCAAAAGAAATTAAATCAATTAAATATTCTTTTTTTGATAGAATTAAATATTCTATTTTAATTCAGAATGATCCGAACGAATATCTTTCTGGCCTTGACAGATTAGTCCTGGACCAAATTATAAAATTTTGTAAAAATTCAGATACTCAAATGTAATTTCTTAAATCATTCACCTGTTCTCCCTCCCTCTCCCTATAACTGCGATGGCATCTCGTCGGCCTCCGCAGCGGCTGCCGCTTCCAGGATCGCCGGCGGATTATTTTAAGGGATAATTATCTATATGCCACATAATTTAATTTTATTTATATCTTACCCATTTATTCTTAATTAATTACGTTATGCATATTCAAAATATTATAAAATCTTACATACACATATTTTAACTTATTTTTATTATAATGAGTAATTATAATTTTGCAATAACCTAACTATAATTAAATTACAAAAAATCTCAGCCGTTCATCATATTATTTTAAGGATATTTAAATATATTTTGAGTGAAAATCCTAAAACCTTAATGTTTAGGTGGCGGTAAAGGAAGAAAATATCCGCAACGTGAATTGATTTTAGGACAAATCAGCGCTTTAATGTGGTATTGAGGAAGAGAAAAATATATACCATTAAGAGTAAAAATATAATTTTAATAATTTACTAACAGAATATTTTTTTTTTCAAATAAATTTTGATTAAGTTTTAACTCAAATGTGTGTATGTAAGATTTTATAATATTTTGAGTGTGCATAGTGTAATTAATCAAGAATGAATGAGTAAGACATAAATAAAATTAAATTGTGTGGCATGTAGGTAATTATTCCTTATTTTAAATATATAATAATAAATATATAGTATTATCTATAATAAGTATAAGTATAACATAATTATTTTAAACATATAATTAAGTTATGTTGGAATATATAATTATATAGTATTATATAAAATAATAAAAAATATGTTTATGTAAATTCAAATATAATATTATTTTAAATAATAACTACATAAAATTATATTAATGCATTTAAAAATGTTATAACATTTTATATAATTGTTATAATTATTAATATAAATAAATAGCATTATATATAATATAAATATGTTAAAATTAACTTTATAAATATAATTAATTTATTAATAATATTTTTAATAATATAAAATAGTTTATAACATATATAATTAAAATTATTATATATAATTACTAACATAAATATATATTGTATTCAATAATAATATATATTTCATAACATTTATTATATAAAAAATAAAAGCAATGATAAAATATATTAACTTATGTATATTTTACATTAATAAAATATATATAATAAAAATAACCATATTTAATTTAGTGAAAAAACATATTTTTTTTATATAACACACCCTGAAGTTTTTAGTAAACAACTCTCCTTTTGATAGCAGTTTTATCTAACAATATTTTTTTATACAACTATATATATAATATTATATATATATATATATATATATATTCTCAAAGTCAAGTTAGCCTGTATTATCATATATACTCCATTTTCAGGGCATTACATTTAGTACATTAATAGATGGCGATGGTTTGATGCCAAACTTTCTTCATATCGATCTACGAACATGCACCACTTCAATCTCATGCTCCACTAGTTTATTGTGTGTGAGACCTAAAGCATTATTCAATATTATTTTGATGTTATGTTATTTAAAGAAGGCAATTGTTTGATTTAATGACATCTACAAATAAATTTCTATTAAATTATAAAATTATTAGTCAAAATATGAAATCTAAATATCATAACATCTAGATTACATAACATAATACTAAGATAACAACGAACTAAATGCCCCTAAATTTAAATGCAGACAATTAGTGGAAATTAGTATGTTGGTTCCTCCTTTGTTGTGATGTTTTGATATTAGTAACTAATTTAAGTTAGGATACAACTAATGAGTTTTTTTCAGTTTTTTGTTATTTTCAAGAAATATGAGTTATTATACTTGTTCGCTCAGGCATGAACCTACTTGTGATATATCAAGAAATTGAAGCTTGAAGACTTTATTTATTCTTGTTGTTAGTCATTTCTTGTAATTTATTGCTCTCCTATATTATAGGTTGAGTTTTGATTTTGACAAAGTTGGGTAGATAAAAGTAAGAGCACAAAACTAATAAGATGGAACTCCGCTGCCTTTGATTGGCCTATTGATCAATCAAAGTCAGTGAGCTACCACTGCTTGATCGATCAAAGTTAACAGCTTCAATAAGTAAACCAATTGTCTGAACTATTAAATTAGGATTGATCGATCAAAGTTAGTATATAGATGCTTAAGCTTGATCAATCAGAGGTGTGTTCTTAGCTGAGATCTCTACAAGTGTTAATCAATTAAAGTAGATTGATTGATCAAATATGGCTAGAAACTAGTAATTAAACTCTAACGGCTAGCGACTTGATTAATCACTTGATCAATCAAAGTCCGCCAACCAAGACTTTACTAGCTATTTGAGTCTCTCCTATTTAAGGGGGTTAGCTACTTTCTTAGCCTTTTTCTTAGTATTTTTCATATTTAAGCGCTCTGAACTAACTTATTGAACTCTCACAACTCTCAAAGTGATCAATTGCATTTAAGAGGTTCAAATAAGGATTCAAAGCTTTGGTGCTCAAGCTCTCTCTCGTCCTTCCTCTCACATTCAAGCTTAATTTTTGAAGGAAAGAGTGAGTTAATTATTTCTCTTGCTTTTGTAGTTATTTCTCATTAAATTATTCTCCTTTTGGAGCTAACTCAAAATTCTTATAAAGATGAAAAGAATTTTGCAATTGTTTGATAGATTAGGGTTCGTTGTGTACCTGCATGTGGGCAAAGCCCTAAGGGCTGATTTTCGTTTTTCTTGTATGAGCTTCTTGCCTTTAGAATAAAGGTGTATTGTTTAGTAATAATTAGATTGATTAGTTCGTTGATATGGACTAGGCTCAAGAGTGGGTTAACTTACATTAAATTTTTGTGTTCTTTTTGTTATATTCTTATTTAGTTCTGCTTATTGTTGTTATTGTGTTATTATTATTATGCTAACTCATTATATTTAAATAAATTAAACTCATTGCCCTCTCTAAATCCATACCAATCCTTCAAAGTATACATTCAACATAACTTATAATTTCAACAGAAAGTTTTTCTATCTGAAAAAACTAAGATCATGATAGGGGACATTTACTCTTTTTAATTTGTTCTCTACTAGATCTGCAATGCAAATGCAGACTACTGATGTTGACAAGCCTGCAACATTATATATAGGGGATCACCATGAGCAACTTGAACGAGAGCCAAGTATAGAGGAAGATAGAGAGAGAGAGAGAGAGAGAGAGAGAGAGGCAAGTTACATGCTTGCTCATTCTCTCTGTTCACCGCCCAACTTGCTTTCCCACAATGAGTAGGGATCCCCTTGTAGTTGGGGGAGTGATTGGAGATGTGTTGGAAGCCTTCACTAAGACCACTGACCTGCGGGTGACGTATGGCTCTAAAGAAGTTAACAATGGAAAGGACTTCAAGCCCTCCATAGTGGCCAGCCAACCTAGGGTTGACATTGGTGGGAATGATCTCAGAAATTTTTACACTCTTGTAAGTAGTAGTTCAATTTCCTTGATCTCTAGCTAGATATCCTCTTTGAAATTTGTTCAACTAGCTAGTTTCAACTTCCTCATAATAAGAAATGAAAAAGGCTTTGTAGCCTAAACAAATGGCTATCGCACAGTCCAAAATGGGTTTCGTGAATTATAGCTTAGGCGCTCTAATGCCACATATATACATATATATGTAATAGCCCACCAATGTAGATATATATATATATATATATTGCCTGTTTTCTTCTAATAGGTCTTACGATTTTAAAACATATATAAGAGAATGAGGGTATATACACGTTAGCATTTCTAATCATATATTTTGTTAATGTAAGATTTACCTATAAAGACACCACAATTATTTTAATAGATAATCTTGTGAATTAAACATAAAAAAGCTATTTCTAAATTGTGTACTTATCAGTCATTTTTTGGGCCAACATAGCAGGGTTCATGCATGAGAAATATATATGTAATAATAATAATAATAATAGTAATAATAAATGTCTATGTGCATGCTTGCAGGTCATGACTGACCCAGATGCTCCGAGTCCAAGTGACCCAAACTTGAGGGAATATCTTCACTGGTATATAATTATCGAGCTCTCCATTGTGAATTTTCATTAAACCCTAAACCCTAATATATATATATAT
>JAEMOT010003003.1:153918-165652 GCA_019297695.1 Apostasia ramifera | reverse complement strand
TATATATATATATATATATGATGAATTGGTAGCTGATCTGTATGTAAAAATTAGGGAAAGAGGTGATGTGCTACGAGAGCCCGAGGCCGAACTCTGGAATCCACCGCTTCGTCTTCGTCCTCTTCGAGCAGCTCGGCCGGCAGACCGTATACGCGCCGGGCTGGCGCCAGAACTTCAGCACTCGGGACTTCGCCGAGCTTTACAACCTCGGCTCTCCGGTCGCCGCCGTCTACTTTAACTGCCAGAGGGAGTCCGGCTGCGGAGGCCGCCGGACGTATTCATGATAATCCTATGCATACATTAAAGATTTAAATATTATAATATTATATTTGATCTCAGATATGGCGCGGCGCCGATCTACCTAAGTAGTGTAATCATGATTCTTATCTACTGGTTGTAACAAATAATATATTTTAATGATATTATATTAATACCAAAAAGCTTATGAAAGTGGGCTCCTGTCTTATTTTCCTTACGTCAACGGATACATATTAATTTGCTCTAATTTCTTGTTAGGACCATAACAATACCTTAATCAGTAATATCGATGCATTGTGCACCCTATATGTGCTCCTGGGTAGAAAGTTCCGATCATAACCACCTATATGTGCTCATAATCTATATGACACATCGCGTGACTCTCATCATAGCCCACCCACTTTCCATGAAATCTCAACTAGTTATACCTGAAATACTATACAGTATAATTTCTCCATCACCTTCTAGCACCCATTATTTTACTCTCCTAGCTAGGTATTTCTGTGAACTTAATTGGAGTTCTATGTGATGTCTTCCTTGCGTAACAGACATCATCTGTTTACAAAAATTAATTTTAATATTGTTAAAATTATATTTAAAAAATTATATTTTTTTATTAAAAATTATGTGTAATGTAAAATAAGTTAATTAGTTATTTTATTATATATGATATGTGAGAGATGCGACATAAGTTAAGTTATTATTCTACTTTGTGTGTTGGACGTACGTAAAATAAAACTAATTTGTTATTTTTAAATATATGTATGGCATGAAAGTTAAATTTTTATATTAAAATTACATTCAAGTTATTGAATTTAGGGTATAATAACACTCATATTCATATTTTTAAAATTTAAACTTTTGAATCTCTAATTTTTAAATTAATTATTATTTTTTTCAATTTCAATTATCTCTTCCCTGTATCTTTAGAGAGAGAGGGGGGGAGGAAATAATTAAAAAAAAAATTTAAAAAATAATAATAAAAAATTCAAATAAAATATCTAGACATTAAAATTTTGAAAACATAAATCTTAATATTATTATATTTTAAATTACTCAAAGACCCGAATATATTTTATCTTAAAATTTATTTTATGTGCGATGTAGGTTAATCAGATTAATTTTAATTAAACAAAAAGTATGTTAAAAATTGATGTTTATTATAACCGGATTTATAAATTTAGTATCAGTTTTAAATTATTTATTTTTACCTAAAATGATTTTTATAATCTATTAAAAATTACATGATCATTTGAGTGGTCAGATCCCTTCATTGGAATCTAAAACTGCATCCCTCGCTTTACCGAATCTAACGGTCGACCTATCGAAACTAACAAATCTTTTTTGAAGGAGGCATAGTTTCGAGTTCTAACAAAAGGAGGATAAGGATCGTGTTGCCAATATTTACGAAGGGGATTGGAAGAAATAACGAGTGAAATAATTGAATAAAATATAAAACTAATAATTAATTAATTAAAATATTATAACAAGCACATTTATATTTATAATAAGCATCTTTATATTTATAACAAACACATTTATCATAGCGCCTAGCTGCAGTGGGCCCGCCCTCTGCCAGTTGTCGTCATTTAATTGGTATATGAAAAGTTGACGTGGCGAGCTCTCCAAACCCAATATTTTCTCCTATCATACTTTCCATGTGGGTCCACCAGTGACCTATAATATTTAGTTCAAATTAAACTCGATTTGAGTTTATTGAATCGAGCAACAAGTCATGATTAGATTAGATTGAACTTGGCTTGATTTCTATTTTTTAAATATAAATAATATTCATTAATTTAATATAATTATTTGTTATTTATACATAATGTATATTGGTTGTGGTTGAGATATGTATTAGGTAGACCCAATTTCAAATTCCAGTATGGATGATTTACATTCTATATATTTTTCAAAAAATTTCAAATTTTTGATGTCTTAAGTTAGTTCAATTAAGGCTTGAAAGACACGACTCGACTCGAATTCACATTGTTCTCAGAGCTATACCAGACCGACCATTTCGACCATGAAATAGCCATTATACTTGTTCATTATCCATAAAACCGAAATAGCAGTTTAATCGAATTTGATCAACTAAAAATTGATAAGTTCGTTGAACCGAATTAACCAATCGAACCAGTTAAAGCTCACAAATATGAGAAATGAATTTAACAAATGCTTATTGATTTTTTTATATTATTCTAATTTAATTGATTTAATTATTTAAGTGAATTAATAGTTAAGAATTATATTTATACTATTTAAATTATAATCTATTAACATTAAGTTTCTCTTTATTTTTTTTTATTATTCTATTTTTAGAGTACTTTTTATTTTATTTTTTTTAAATTTGGAATATTTATGAAATTACATTTATTTGTATTGTAATTATGACATCGTCTAGCTGAATTGCGGTTCAATCGGTTAAATCATGAATCAATTACTTGACCATTTCAACTTTCGATTCAATTCTGAACACCTTGGTTCTAACCCCAGTGATATCTAGGTGTCATTGTAATGATAATGAAGAACTATGAGATTAAATTGATATTTTATTATTTTTTAATATTATAATATTATACTAAATATATAATACGAGATAATATATAGAATATTTTTTCTTTCAAAAAACACCGTATATAATGTTTTTGATAACGATAATGATAATTGGCATACATATATAATTTTGATTTAGGATATAAAATAAGATTGATATTTTTATTGAAATTTATTGAGCATGTGAAATGAAATGATATTTTTTATATTAAAATTTATGTAAAATAATTAAAAAAAATTATTTATTATTATTTTTTAAATTAATATTATTTTAATTTGATTTTCGTCCCCGCACCAAACATTTAATCATCAAAAAGCATGTTCATGCATCTTTATTCCCTCAGGCGTTGTACAGTCGAAGAATCAAAGAGAATGATCATAGTATTTTTTTTTTAAATTCATCGGGCATTTTTATTGGATGCTTTAATTTTATTTGTGTGGAGAAAAACAAATGAAGGGGATTCAGATTAAAATAAAAATAAAAAATAAAAAAAAGCTTAGATTCTGCATGTCTATACAAATGAAAATATTGAATTTCTCCTGCATAAAATACTTTCCACTTGGAACTTCTTCAACAAATTTCCTTAATTTTGACCGTTAAAATTTCATTTTAAAAAATAAAAGATATACATTTTAGTGTTGCAAATATATTTAAGTATTTGTACTTCAACTTTTAATTAATTTTTGTATATTTTAATATATAATATTAATTTTTAAAATTTAAATATATATATTTTTAATAAAAATAATAATTTAACTACCAAATTTAATAACAACTTTCGAGAAGTACTCATATTAAAAAAAATAAATAGGAAGAACTCATGCGTCATATTTTCATTTTTAAGTTTGAATGAAGTTAGCGAATTTCAATTTAGTCAGCTTCAGTCAAGGCCAATCTGATCACGATTTTCAATAGAAATTTTCTTATCTTTAAATTTAAAAAAAAAATTAGAACTTCAATGTTTGAGTGAAAAATTAAATATAGTAGTATGCATCATATCAAAACTTGGGTTGCTAACAATCTAATCTCTAGTTGATCTAATTTCGACTCAAAATTGAATTAAATGTTTTTTATTTGATCTCGATTTTGATGCAAAGAATGTACAAGAAAAGATTAATATGATTTCAATCCGATAGATCAGACTCATTTATTATTAATTCAAACTCAATCTGAATTTTAATTAATTTTTAATTTTCTAGCTAAATTTTATATAAAAATATATACTTCTTCATTCAATTAGTTTAAATTATAGTCATTCGTCTTAATCTAATATTTAAAAATAAAATAAAGAAAATTAATTTATAATAAATATGATTTAAATAAAATTTATGAAGAAAACTTTAATAAAATCTTCCATTAGACTATTATAATTAAAAAACTAAAGCACTAAATTCAATTATATATATAAATAATATTTTTTATTTTATTAATCAATCCGATTTCGAGTCATCTCAATTTGATGCTATGCTGGCTCAAGATTAAATTAGTAAAAATAATGAGTTATAAAAATAGCTCATTAATTAGTTGGCTCATTTGGATTGAGTCGAACTCGATTCGATTTAAAATTTGATTCAATTTCTAAGCAATCATCGATCTTCGAGCAAAATTAACCATCTTGATCAAAACTATTGAAATTATTAAAATTACGAAATCGATACTTCTAATTTGCCAGAAACTGAAATTAAGTATTAGAACCTCAACTTCGATCACTCCCTCATCTGCGCCAATCACAACTCGACAACATATGTGTATATCTATCTATCGATCTATTTATATGTATATCTTCCACATGTCACCACCAATTTCAATCACTCAAAACTGGAAATAAAAAAAATAAAAAAATAAAAAATCACTCTCATCTGCACCAATCACAATTTAACAATCTATTTTGCATATATGCCCTCATAACAAGTTTTGAGTTTAAAAAAAAATGAAAAAATTTCAAAAAAAAACAGTGAGGTGAATCTATCCAACACTTTGACCCAATGTTAACTCACCATGTAAAGAACTTATTCTGAAAAGTATTTTATTCTAAAGTTTTTTTTTTTAATTTGTTTGTCATGACTCTCAAAGTTGTGTGGCCACAAACACGATAACATTAAAATTGATCGAAAAATAGTGGGGTCACACACGATTCTTTTCTTGATTATCTTTTTATAGTGCTTTGCCAAATTTATTTAGGCCTCAATTTATTATCTTATGGATGTCAGATTATGTTAATTTTAGGTTATTTTTTAAAAAATAAATAAATCTATTTTTTAAGTTATACATTAGTTTTTTTTTCTAAAAAAATGATTTTCTATTTAAGTAAGTTTAAATTCAAGCTGCCACTGAGAAATTTTATTTAAACTTTTTCTCTATATGATTAATATAAAACCAAATTAAATTACTTACAATTTGGGTTAAAAGCTGACCCAACTATGGTACTTATTCATATCCTAATCATGCACTCTGGTCCATGACTTTATCTCGAGATTCATCGTATTATCATGATTACTTAAGGAATCATTTCAAGATATCATCTCAAAACCCGAAGAAAAATTGACCACTACTTTCGAAGAATCACTTTAAATCATGTTTGTTTCACGTCTTTTTTGGGATTCAACATAAATTTTAATTTTAAAAATCAATTTTATTCCACATGCAACATAAATTTTAATATTAAAAATAACTTTATTTGATTCTTATTAATATCTCAATATTAAAATAACTTTTTATCCTTAAATTTATAAAATAAAATATTTTCTCTCTTTTATTCAAAAGTTAACTTTCAAACTAAATAATATTTAATTATTACTCAAAAAATAAACTTGAAAATTATCTTCAAATATATAAATCTTCGACAAGACCATTATCAAGAATACTTTTATTATTCTAGAACTACTCAAATAGAAAAAGAATGAGGAGCATTCTCAAAAAGGTATATTTAAGGAATGATTTGTAGTAGTCTATGATAATTTTGTAATTTCAAAGATTCACATGCTATGAGATTATCAAAAGCATTTGTTAAAGTTTTGATGAGTAGAGCTCAATTGTCCCGTCCTGATTCGAGAGAAATACAAATATTCAAAAAAGACGGTAACTTAAGAGTAGGTTTTTGTCTTTCTCTTGAGACTGAGTTAGATCTCTACCATATGAGATATGAGAGGCCTCGAAGAAAAATCAAGTCATAATAGATCAACTGCAAATCTCTTCGGGATTTAGACAAATTCTTTTTTAATTTGAATTACCATTTTCGTATTGTGATCAAGGCCGGATCTTGAATGAAACCAAGAATTTTCACGAATTATAAAAGCTATTGCTAACTATTTCTCAGTATCATACTTAAGGTTGTAAACGAACTGAGCTTTTGACCAATAGCTCAATCGGTAAATGAACAAATAAATTTGAACATAATTTTAAAGTTTTATTGATAAATAAATGAGTTTGAAGATACTAGTATTGGACTCGTTAATGTTCATGAATAGAGATGCTCTTTATAGAGATTTTAGTATATTTTATTTATTAATTAAAACAAATTCGTGAATATTAATGATTAGCTTGTTCATAAATAAATTAATATTCTTAATACATGAGAGTTTGTATTTAGTTTTTTTTTGTTTATAATGAACTCAAATATGTATGAGCTTATTCTTGAATACATTAATAAGCTTATTTGCAAATCACACGAAGTCCAAACATGCCTCTGTGTTCGCAAATTAAGCTCGAAGAAAAAACATGCCTTAATATGATGCTCTTTCTAGAGATTCAAGTATATTCATGCTCCTTGCATAGCATCATAGCTTGCCTCATTTTTTGCCCGTCCAATTCAATATCTATGTTTGAGTTCTTCCCAGAGATGAAAGCTTAGTTATTGATGTTTCAATGAAGCTCCAAATCCAATTGCCACATTAAGCATTGCACATAGTTCCATCTCCCATTATGATTGTTCTTTGAGCCAAGACGGTATCTTAATCAAGTGGTATCAAAGTATCGGTCCCTAACCTATAGAATTGATTCGCATGCTCTAACAAGTCGTGACATTGACTACCACAATTGGCTAAAGTGATAGAACTCAAAAAAGAAATATTTACATCAGCCTCTCAGACTTTTACCCCTCATCGATGATTAGTGGAGAACTCAACATTGAAGGAATTGACGCTTGTTTCCTCTAGCGAGAAGAGAACACACCTCTCAGGAAGCAATCAAAGATCAATTTGTCGACTTTCAACAAATAGACTAATATGCGGATGATGATAAGTTTCTATACTAATTGGAAGACTACTACAGTTTAGCTCAACATCTACATCCGAGTGTCATTTTCTTAGTTAAAGATAACATAACAATTACCATCCTTTAACATAGTAGAACACTTGATTGCTCATAGAGAAGTCACTAATCATCGATGACATGATGTGGGCTACAATAATGCCAAGGATAGGCCATATAAGAACATGTCATACAACTTTAACAATTAGCCCTTTTGTTGAATGTCACTCTCAAAGATTCGTCCAGCATCAAAAATTTTATTTCTAACCTATGTGAGGTTACCACCACAAAATTTATTCTTTTTCATAAACGATAAATATAAGCTAAGTCGTTAGGTTTAAATCCTTGGCTACGCTAATGGCTTAGCAAAAGGTAGGCTTTAAGAAGAAGTCTGATCATCAGAAAAATGGTTTCAACAACTATGACTTCTCGAACTTCTCTAAAAGGCCATCTTAAGCCGAAGCCAGACAAGTTTTGATACTTTTTCGATACCGGTCCGCAGCCACTGTTCTAGAGTTGAACACTGATGCTGCATGCTGCGCTTGATGCAGAAATTTGGCGTTCATGCTCCTATTAATGAAGCTTCTACAACGAATTATGTCTCTCCCTAAAAACATGAAAAAAATTTAAATAAATAAATAAATAAATAACTCAAACACAAATATTGAATTAGGCCAGCATCCCGGCCGGGTTGTTAGATAAATACATAGCACTAATATTATCACCGAGCCAAACTTTTGGCTATTTAGTCGAGGGAGACCAGCGATATGCTTATTACCATAAACAAATAAACTGTAAATATCTTAATTTCTTAATCATAGTATACCCCTTTAACATTATATCGATAAGCGCTAGCCTTACCATTAAAAAATAAATAAATTATTGATCAGCACAATAAATCAATCCAATTCTAGTATTTATTATATCTATTATTAAAATAGAAAGACATAATTTTTTTTTACAGGCCACATACCTAAATTAATTATTTATAGGTAAACTTTTTAAATATAATATTTACAGATGTGACCCCAAATAGAAAGTAGAGCGAGAATATTGTCTATAAATTTACATTCAAAATAGGAGATATCTGTAATTCAAGGATTGCCACTTATAAATATTTGATTTAAAGAATGCTTATTATAAAAAAAGACTTATTTGAAGGTGATAGATGTAAATATTTTTTTAGTAAACTACACATAAAATATAGAAGTACCACAAATATAGTTTTTTAAAATTTGCCTACTTTTATGCTAATTGTTAGCATTCAAGTCCCTGGATGATACTCGGGAGACATCAACATAATTTTGGATGAAAAAATATTTTTCTAAGTAATTTTTTTTTTTTAAGGTCTAAAATATTCTTATATCTCTCATAATTATACCCAAGAGCAAAAAGATAAAACATCGCATTTAAGAGTTTCGTTTGCATTGGGGACATGACAGTATAACAAAATGTGACTTGAGAAACTAACATTGGGGAAAAAGATAAAAGTCAATGACACATATGAGTATTATTAAGCAATTTACACTTTCATCTACTAAAAATGATAAAGTATTAGGAAAATTATACAATGCGAGAAAAATAAGTTTTTTGACAAAAACCGCATTGATAATAAAAACTTGTCACTATCATCACATATCAATGATATGAACCGAAGTAGTCACTATTGTTCTATGTCAAGCACATATTAAGTACTGACAGAAAGTAAAATATTATCATTATATGATTTATCTGTATAACTTGAGTTCTAAATGATAACAAATACCATTGACTCGCCACTAATAAATTTATTAATAGCAATATAAGTTCATCACAAAAAATTAGTTATTACTGACAACTGTTAGTTGTTGCTAGTACTTGGCTAAATTCTAATATTAATGACAGCAATTTTAGTGATAATAAAAACACATTATTATTATTAACTATATTATAAATATAATCATTACAATTGATTTGTATTAAATATATGTTTGGTGACGAGAGATAACACATTGTCACTATAATATAATATTTTTAGTGACAATAAAACTTATCATTGCTATCAATTATCAATACAACAATAATAACAAGCAAGCCTTAATCCTACTAGGTAGGATCGGTTATATGAATCCTTTATTTTTATTACACTCTATTAATTAATAAATTTTTATCTAAATCTAAGTGAGTAAAATCACTTTTTATAGTTTTTTGTCATGTCTTCTTTAGCCTCTCTCATCCTCTTTGTACATGAACAAAATCCAGCCACTCGATTTTCCTAACTAGAGCTTCAGTTACCTTATGATTTATATGTCCAAACCATCTAAGCTGATTTTCTCTAAGTTTAGCCTCAATTGGTACAACTCTAACTTTCTCGAGAATATACTGATTTTTCATTCTATCCTTTCGTGTATACCCACATATCCACCTTAGCATCCTTATTTTTTTAATTCTTATTTTATTTGTATGTTTCCTCTTCGTAGGCCAGCATTCAGCACTATATATGAAAAGTGCACAACACACTAAAAGTATTTCTCTATTTTACTCATCCTACTTGGATTCTACTAATAAAGTCATTATCTATCTCACTATTATTTTATATAATTAATCTAAAGTATCTAAGTGCTTTCTCTTCTTAATAATTTGATTATCAATTATCACATCGTTAATATAAGTGCTTCTTTTTTAACTTAATGTGCAATTCATATATTTAATTTTTGATCTACTTAATAACTTAAATATAAGCAGTGTAATTTTTTTTTTCTAAAATTCTCCAAAATATTTTCCTTCAGGCTTCATCATACTATTAATTATCAATAATTAAAACTAAAGTTGTCACAGTTGTTTTATGTCAATTAGCACATATTCAGTAACAAAAGATAAAATGTTGTAACTAGAACGTAACTTGTTCAGTGTTTTAATTTTAAGATAATTACCTATATGTCATATCATTTTACTTTATTTATGCGTTATCCATTCATTTTTAGTTAATTACGTTATGCACACTCAAAACATTATAAAATCTTACATACACACACCTAAATTAAAACTCAATCAAAATCTATTTAAAAAAAAATATTTCGTTAATAAATTATTAAAATTATATTTTTATCTTTAATAGTATATTTTTTTCTTCCTCAATGTCATACTAAAGCGTTGATTGTCCTAAAATCAATTCACGCCACGGATGTCTCTTTCTCTTACCACTACCTAAACATCAAAGTTTTAAGATTTTCACTCAAAGTATATTTAAATATTCTTAAAATAATATGATGAACGGTTCTGATTTTTTGTAACCTAACTATAGTTAGGTTATTGAAAAATTATAATTGCTCATTATAATAAAAATAAATAAAAGTGTGTGTATGTAAGATTTTATAATATTTTGAGTGTGCATAGCATAATTAACTAAGAATGGATGGGTAATACATAAATAAAATAAAATATTATGGCATGTAGGTAATTATCCCTTTAATTTTAGTGATAATTATACTGATGACAACATAAACTCATCACTGTTATTAACTATTAGTAAATAAAAATGAATTTGCCGCAATAGGTTTGCGCCAACCGCATACTTTGTGATAAGTGATATAATGAAATTAATAAAAAATTAATATGCTCAAATGAGAATATTAAGTCTTACATTAAAAAAAAATGACAATATTACGTCATCTCTGAAAATTCAATATGTGAACGAGCTGAATACATAATTATCACTGTGCTTTAATTTAAACGAAAGGCATAAGTATTTGGTCTACTATAACGTGTAATTTGATCTAAAAGGAATAATAATGTATATCCTATTCTCAAACATAGTCGTCAAACAAAGTAGAATTCATAAGTAACGTTCCACTAGTATGGCATATATACTTAATTAAAAGCGTCGTAAAACTATAATCGCTACTATGCACGTGAACATTTCATACTTTTTATCTAATCGTGTAACAACTTTAGACTTTATTGCGAACATATTGGGTTCTTCGATAATATCGCATTGAATTAGAAGCTCTTCAAAGAAATTTTATGTTGTTGATGACAGAAAATCAGATGATTGTAACGAAATCAATTCAACTCGTAATTAATAATATATGTATACACTACAAGAAAATTATACATTAGCATCGAAATTAGCGTCAAGATAATAATTGACGCTGATAATTTATATTAGCGACGATTTAGTGACGGTCTATAATATTAGTGACGTTTAAATAGTGATCGAAATTTAAATTACTTTTAGCGTCGCTTCCACTGACGCTAAATATAATAATAGTGACGGCTTAAGACTTTTGATATTGATATTATTTCTAGCGTCGGTGTTTGACGAAGCTAAAAATGTCGCGCGGAAAACTAAAAAAAAATGAGCGCGAAATAAAACTCTCGCGCGAAATAAAACTCTCGCCGGCTTCCCTAACCCTTTTGCGCCTCTACCCTAACTCTGTGACTGCACCTCTGCCAACCCTCCTAGCCTCCGAATGCACTTCTTTCCGACGATCGATCGCCGCCGACGACCAGCCATCAGAGGTCGCTGAGCCTTGCTGTGGTGCGATCCTCCTCCTCTTCCTTTGGTTGGCTCGCTGAGGTTCGACAAACAATCCTCCTCTTTCTTTGTGCAATTTCTTCTGCCCTAACCTTCGTTCTCTGTCGATCCATCACTGCCAATGACTTGTTGCTGTCGTCGATCAGTCAGAGACT
>JAEMOT010003003.1:135368-148071 GCA_019297695.1 Apostasia ramifera | reverse complement strand
ATAATAAAAAAATAAAAAAAAGACCTAAATGATAATATTTGAAAACGTAGGGACCCCGATATTATAATTTTAAAAACGTGAACCTGTGTGATAATATTACTTAAACTCAAGGACCTAGTATAATTTACCCTTAAATTTTTAATATTATATATTAATTAATAAATTATATAAAAATTATAANATAATAAAAAAATAAAAAAAAGACCTAAATGATAATATTTGAAAACGTAGGGACCCCGATATTATAATTTTAAAAACGTGAACCTGTGTGATAATATTACTTAAACTCAAGGACCTAGTATAATTTACCCTTAAATTTTTAATATTATATATTAATTAATAAATTATATAAAAATTATAATTTTTATCACATAATATAACATCTTTATGACATGGGTCATCAATGAAATATAATTTTTATATAATTTTAATGACCAATATATATTATTAAAATATTAAGTATTAAATATATAAAATAATTAAATTTTAATAACATATATATATATATATGTAATTATTCCAAATTTTTTTTACATTATCACTCGGAGGTAATCTCCCATCAATATCACTCCTTAACCGTTCATAAAACCCACAACGGATCTACGATATTTAGACATATTGTTTCCTTCTCATATGTTATTACATTCAAATACTGAAGACCAAGGAATACTATTCTGATTAGATGCCAAACTATATTAACATGCAAACTTAGCAAAAAACTAAATGCACAATCACGTGATAGGGGAGATTCGATGATAAAAAATAAGAAAAGTTCAAAGAATTTTTACCGGTGAATCTTCGGAGGAGAGTAGTTACCCGGTTTTGATGCCGGCAGAAAACAAGCTCCTGAGTCCTGACAGCAAAGCTCGGCACCGTGCAAAAGAAATTTAGAAGTACTATTCTAACCATCTAAAAAACCAATAACTGCAGTCAGTTCCATGAAAATGAAGAAACATGATAAAAAAATCTGCATCTCAAACCAGCTGCAAGCGATTCTTTAATGCATGTTCCGGCTGAACTGCTCCACAGGTGAAAGAGGAAAGAAAAGATAATAAAGATGATGAAAAAAAATGATCAGAGATAGAGATTAAAAATGAAAAAAAAAGTTTTATTCAAGCAGAAACAAAAGAAATCAAACATTTAAAGGGCCAAAAACCCTCAAAACATAAATGGCATTTCAGAAAAGCATGAAATAAGAAGGTTTAGTTTCAATGTGTACTTTCAGGAGGGTTATGTATCCGACTTAAATTTACCCTACAATCTGGCATTACATCCTCAAAAACTGGAGGAATCTCCTGATAAACATCAGAAATAAGATCATACTGCTGTTTACTGTCACAACCAACAGCAGGTACTTCAGCATGCTCCAGTTCCATGTTGACAGCCAAATTTTTTACATTATTCGGAGGGTTTAATTGGCCGTCTTCCCCTTCCATTAGATTTGAAACAACTACACTCCTGCCCTCCATTTCCAGGTCTTTTGGAGAATTAGTATTGACAGGAACAGGATCACTGGGAACAGAAATGCCTAATGCTTTTATTTCAGTAGAACTCTTCTCATCTTCAGAAACAGCGGAGAAAACAGAGGCCTTCAGTTCTCCTCCAAAGCTGTACTTTTTGTAAAGTGCAATGGCCCTCTGCAAATTCAAGATATCAACGAGAAAGTTATTAGTCTAGATCAGAATATGTTTTGCCTGATTCAAAATTCCATCTAAAATAAATCAATCATCCAAAACATATTTAAGAATAGGCCCAAATTAAAAGTAGTACTTGAGATTTCAACTACTACCAAATAGAGTCAGGTAAAGCAGAAAAAATAGCAAGACTTTTAAATTTGTTAGCACACTTCTACGTAAAAGTCACTGTCTATAAAAGTAGAAATTCCACACCTATCCCAGATCAAATAAAAGGTCCTATCAGAAAGATAAGGTCATATCATATACTCAAAATATTTGTCTGTTTGGCGGAGAAAAATCTATTACCACTTAAGAATAGACATACAAAGAAAGCCAATATTACCTGAAAAGCCGTATCTGGAGATGCTGAGCATGGGCGCAGAGAGCTTAGGTTTGAAATCATTGCTGATATTTGATCTTTCTTAATCTGTAGAAGAAGACAATCAGTCAAAGCACAGAACTGGTAGACATGGAATTACAGTGCATCACTGTTTAAAGGCGCTTTTTAACAACAAATCACAATTATTGATACCTTAGAATCGGCATCGTTGGGAGCATTATCAATGCCAGCTGAACCACCAACAGTTGATAGAAGACCCGATAGCTGTTTGTAGAGATCTGGATGAACAAGTTCATCTGAAATTTCAATTTTAGCCAAATAGTTGCATAAGATTCTGTTATCATCTTTAGCCTTTTTCAAAGGCAAAGAGGTTTTCTCAAATTTTTTCCCCAAGGATACTTCTAAGGAGTTATTATCTCGAGGATTTTGAGGATCATTGTACCGCTTCATAGGAGTAGCATCATCTGGTACATGTTCCAAATGATCCACATCACTGTGAGATTCAAGGCAAGCATTTGCACCTCTTGATTCTTCAGCTAGCTCCTTCTGAGGAGCAGAAATCTCAGGGCTCATATTTGCGTTCTGTCCTTTCCACAATTCTGCATTCAACTCCCAACCCCTGCCACCAGTGAGATGTCTGTTTGGATCCCAATTAGGCCTCCCATATAACTGTGATTTATCACCAAAAAGAGAATTACCATCCCAACCTTGCAATTGAGGAGGGCACGAATCATCTACTGGATGATGCCATCCAAATGGATGGCCATGACCAGGAAATCGGTCAGCTACATCATGCATATGATATGGAATCCCACTTTGATTCATCTCCACATATGGTCTAGCACCAAACAAGGAAGGAGGTGGGAAATGCGGAATAGATGAAGGAAACCCTGGAGCTGGTGGTCCATGCTGGAAAGGAATGAAACCATTTTGAACTGTAGAATTCCAAGTTGGGCCATTTTTCCAAGCCATTCCTTGTCCCCTTTCAGTATTTGAATCATTGCCCCTTCTATATCGGCTGCTGGATCTACGATCACCAGATTTAATTCTACTATCATCATCATAACTAGGGCTGTCGACTCCATGTCTAACAGGTGGCTGAGGGAGAAGATGGCCTGGTGAGCTCCCAGGGAAATGTCCAGCTCGCTTGAAAGGAGATTGACCAACAGAAGCATGCTCATTATTTTTCATATCTGCTTGAAAATGGGAGTCTGTACTGGAGTTCTCAATCGGCAATGGCCGTTCTCTGTCATCTGTGGTGAGGAATTCTTTAAGGTTTTTAGAAGTACTAGTCTTTTGAAGTGCATCTTCAATATCTACACTTCGTCTAGAACCACTTCTGCCTGCAAAACGCCTATCACTTGCTGGAGGGGACTTCTCATAGCCATCCGATTTTGGTGTCCGATCATAAAGGGAAACGCTTTCATGCACCAAATCACCTGAATGGATTTGATCCCTACGCTTGAACTTATCCAATGACAGAGGCTCAGAAATTCTCTCATGAACAGCAGAAATTCTGTCATGCGCTTCTGCATTGCGAGCTCTATCATCAGAAACTAATTCTCTATGAGCATATTCCATCTGTTTTAAGCCACGTCTAGAAGAAACAACAATAAAATATGTGAACATTCCACTTCAGATGAAAATCACTTATGTTCAATGTTAGGTTTGATGTTGATAAACAAAAAAATAACCTTAACAAGGATATCAATTGTAGAAAAACAAAAGTTAATCAAAATAGCCATCCACGACATGCAAAAACAAAGCAAAAAAAAAAAGAATATAAGCGATGGAAGTCAAAATTCAGTAAAAGGACATGAACCAGGGTATTATGGCACAAGTGTAGCAGAAATCAAAGGTTCCAAAGTGATCTGTGGTAGACCTACAGAGAATAGATCAATTATATCCGAGCAACAACTAAAAGGACCACGGGAAAATCTCCATCACAAATATATCCTACTAACCTAACTTGCCTGTACTTTTAACCAACCAAAAACTATTAGCCTCTTCTCTCACTTCGCCCTTCCTCAGCCAATTGTTTCTATCTATAGCAACATTTTTTATGTGATCCTTATTCCATCACTCCGCACCTCCCTCTGCCCTTCCCAAAGACGAACATGACACCTCCCCCCCCTGCCCCAACACACACAACACAAGTAAAAAGAATACAGTAACACTCAATTTTGTCAATAAATTCAGGACCAACCCTCATCGCACAAAAAAGGTAGAGGTAGAAATCACCAGAGAGTATGGTATATTGGTATGACCAAAAAAACTTCTTGCAAATTTAATTCAACACAATTGATTTGTAGTATCACAGTCAATCACAAACCAAATCAGTACCAAGTACAAGAGGCAGATCACCAACAACAATCGGAAACCAAAAGTTTGTGTCATATATTAAGAAAATCTGACCAAAAATCTACCTTAGCTCCTCAAGATAGGAAGCATAAGTTCTAGATCCTCATAAAATAATCCAATAACTAGTAGAAGATCATCACTCCTTTCAGATTAAATAACTTACAGATTACAAAATTTCTATTGTGTAAAATTAGACAAGCTGCATTTAATATCTATATGATAAGGGATAACTAGCATAAATTACGTAAAACATGTAAATCTTAAAAAAAGGTTAATAATAACTCCAAACTGTCAATGAATCGCAACCTTAATATAGTGTCTATAGGGGGCAAAAACCAAAAAAAGAATTTGATACCATAGAGAAGGAATAAACAGATGGTTGATACCTGCTTTGATCTTTTGAACTATAAGTCTTTGGACTTGGAGAACTCCTGCCATGATGATGGTAGTCTGTCTTACTTGAATTTGATGCATCCTTCTCTTCATCATGGCGCGGTTCCTTTGTACTTCTGTGTTTCCCATCATAATGATCAGGATTTTCATCATAGGACCTTTTTCTTGCTCCTGCATCCCTTGATTTGCTTCCATGGTCATCAGTAAACGGACTACCTTCACGGTCACTTCCATGAAGCTTACTTTTCTTGGAGTAACTCTCAATAGGCTTGTCTCTATCCCTGATTAACCTACTCTCAGATCGATCATTAGCATAATCTCTAGAAGAACGCTCATCTCTATGCCTACTCTCTCGATGCCTTTGATCTCTATCATGATCCTTGTAGTATTTGTCTCGATATCTATCATCTCTATGCCTATCCTCTTTGTGGCCTTCAACCTTATAGCTAGCACTCTTGCTGTGATCATCCCTAGAAGATAACCGCTTTTCATCAATGTTTCCAGCATCATCCTGCCATTTATCAATACCACCAGTGGCGTTTTTCCTCTTTTTCATACCTTTGTCAGGTTCTTTCTCCAATTCAGTATTATGCAATTCATCTTGAACTTGACAATCTGCAACAAATAATACTAAATGAAAGTGAAGCCAATTAAAAATATAACCAAAGGATTATAGAGGATAATCTAAGACCATATCAAGGGTAAGTTAGCAAGAATACTATTAATTCAGATATCACATTGAATTAAGATCCCCAACTAATTAGAACAGAGATCAAGTCAAGGGAATAACTTGGAAGATGAGCACATTTTAAAAGAGAAGCGCATGAATAAAATGAAAAATAAAAATATAACTCCCAGCACATCCTGCCATTATTTAATGGATAGAACACTTAGCTCAAACCTAAGTTAAGATGACTTACATAGGGTGTTTGTAAGGTAACTACCCAACTCAGGTTAGTTAGATAAGTCATTTTTCTAAGCTACAAACTAGTCATAGAACCAGGGTCTCTACTTGAAAAGCAGTCAACACACCACATATTAATACTCCTTGTTAGGCGAAAGCAACAAAATAATAATGATGGTAAGACTTGAGTGTCTGATAGCCGAAATCAACAAAATTTGAGCTAAAAATTGCTCAGCCAAACTACTAGCTTAAATCCTTAAACATTAGTTGAATTCAAAATTCAAGATGACCAACTTATATTAGGCATAAGAGAATTGTGAGCTGAGCTGCGCCACGCAACACTAATTCGATGTAATATATGATATCTGTTGAATGTACTTCGATTAACAGAACAGTTTTATAAAGCGTGGAATGCTTGACTGCATGATTAATGGTCCAAACCATGCTTGCCTACAGTCTAAACAGGTTTATAAAACGTTTAGAAAAACAAGGAATGACGCATTATGATTGGAATGCTTGACTGCTATGTAGATTAAGGCAGCAAAACTTGGTCTTACTCAAAAATATAATAAAATAAAATAAACAAATAAGAAGATGTGATCTTCTATGTAAGCTTGTATAAAAAATTTAAATATACAATGATAAAGAAAAGATCCTTAGTAGGTATAGCTGGTGAGTATGTTTTTTTCTTCA
Source organism: Apostasia ramifera (assembly GCA_019297695.1). Lineage (NCBI taxonomy): Eukaryota > Viridiplantae > Streptophyta > Magnoliopsida > Asparagales > Orchidaceae > Apostasia > Apostasia ramifera. Next base: position 141,704 of record JAEMOT010003003.1, on the reverse strand, counting down.
AACAGAATTTACTCAGAATTCTTTATACTGCTCCATAACTATATAAAGGAGCATCTACAAAAGGAAATTAAGCTAAAGATAAAAAATATCAAGCAAAAACAAAGAAATAATCAGAACTTTATATTTTCAGAATGATTAAGCAATCACCTAGAATAGCTTGATGTAGCACAAACACAGCACTAGACCAAAAAATTAAAAACAATGGTCTAAAAGAGTGTGAATAGGTGCCTTTTATTATTTTACATATTTATATGCACATTTAATTCACTTCTAGGTAGACAGACAATGTTTTTAACAATCATAAAACATGAAATTTTATTAAAAAAAATTAAGTGTAATACTCAAAAGAGTGATGCTACCCACTAAATCATCAAAAACAGTATGTAACAAACAAAAGAGTAATACATTATCTACAAGAACAAAATTACCAATACAAACCAAACTGTTTAAGGTGATGACACTGCAAAAGCGCGAAAAACCAAGGTAGAAGTGTTTTTCCATATATCAAATATCAATGATACAAAGAAGTGGAACCAGATCAAACACCTAAGGCGTTAACACAATATTGCCTTAATATCCATGGCACAAACAAGCTGCAAACATGCTTAAGAAAACAAGAATTTTTATTGTTTTACCTTAAGTTCCTGAAACTCAATACCAGACTCAATATGAAGACATTTCCGATGCAAAGCTATATGTCGCCTACTTCATTATAAGGTATCACAAAAATGCCAAAAAGAAACAAAGGACTATAAAGGAAGATTATCATAGAAAGTCACTGCTTTAGAATTGAGTGGGGCTAGAGCTTATTTCATCCTTTTCCCACCAGAGTTCAATCAAATCATTCACTTCAACGGAACTATCCCTCAGGGATCAAGTATCATGATATTATGAACAAATATACAAGCAACTACCATACTACAAAAGACAATCCTTGTATGCTACTTTTTTTTGATATTTTTTGTATGCTACTTTTGTTTGACCTGATATGAAGCAATGAAATCAAAAATAAACAAAAGCTAAGAATAATCCTAAGCTACTCAAAGATGGATTAACATTCAAAAGCCAAAATGACACCTTTAAATTTGATAAAAAGGATGAAATTAAGTTCTGGGTTACCTTACCAGTACTATCCTTTTTTGTTGTCCTCTCTTCCTCTGCACCTCCCCTTCTGGAATCTTGAATCCTGATATCGATCTCATCAGACCTCCCGTGCCTGGAATCCTGAACCTTCTTATTCCTCTCAGACACGCGTTCCCTATCTTTTCCCCTCTCCGAAACCCGCTCTCTGTCCCTCTCTTTCTCACTCCTATAATCCCTTCCAACATATTCCTTCTCCGACCTCCTCTTCACGGACTCTGTCCTACTCCGGCTTTCTCCATGCCTCTCTATAGAAGCCTCGCGCCTTCTACTGGACCTGCTCTTTGATTCGCCAGTCAAATGCCTTGACTTCTCGACTTTAGCAGAATCTACAATCCCGAAGCCCATGTCACTAGAACCCCTCTCGGCCAACGGATCATCTTTCCCTCCGCCATTCCACCTATCGGGTGTAACAGAACCCTCTCCTCTATCTTTCCTTTTCTTCCCGTATTCAGCTAAATCTCCATTCTCAGCACCACTCTTGTCCTTCTCCTGAGTTGCTAGCAACGAAGAAGACGACTTTCGCTTCTCCGTCTCAACATCCCTTGAAACCCTAGCCCCCGAGCCGGGGCCTGCTTCTTCCGCTCTGTGCCTACGATCCCTGGAGTTGACATCATCCTCAGAGTCTGACCGCTCCCTCGCATCCCTGGAACTATGCTTATGAGATCGGTGCGATTTGTGGCGAGAACTCCTCGTCATGTCGCCAACACTTCAAAACCCTAATTTTCAAATTCGAGCATAACAAATCCAACAGGAAGAACGATAACAAAATCCCTAATCCGACCGCATAAAACCACAAAGTTGAAGAACCACTCCAGCCCAATTCAACAGGATGTATAAGAACCGCCGGAGATGCTGCCGGTACCAGCCACCGTCAAAAGACAGACAGATAGGGCGAACCACCCAGCCGGAAGGAACAAGATCAGCAGATATAAGCCTAATTCTCCATCGATTCGAAGAAAAAAGGAGAAGAAGAACGAGAGGGAGGCTAAAAGAAAAAGGAGCGACGGCGAGAGGGAGGAGGACGACGAAATCTGGGTCTCGGTAGGAGAGTCTACATAGAGGCCCTTCGGTGCAGTTTATTTTTTTTTTAAGGTATAAGAAATTTCAGATAAGTTGTTATTCGTAATGACGGAATAGTCCTTGCATTTCAAAAGAGTCGCCACGATCGTAGGGTTACAATAAAGGGTATTTCAGAGAGTGTGATAATATTAGATTTAAAACCGTTTCGGTATCGGTTAAACAAATCGGGCTGCGCGGGTTTCGGATGTCGGCGAGCTTGGCAAGCGGAATTCGAGCGAATCAAGAGGCAGGTTTACAAGGGAATCAACGGTGAGTTGACTGGCGGCAGGGTTAAATCACTGAGTCCTGTTTGTTTGTAATATTTAAATTTAATAAAATTAAAATTAAATTTAAATAAAAATATTTTTATTAAAAATTATGAATAATATGAAATAAAATTAATTATTTATATTAAAATATGTAAAAAATATAATATAAAGTTAGTTATTATATTAAAATATGTGAGGGATATGATATAAATTAATTATTATTTTAGTAATGTGTGTACGATGTGAAATAAAGTTAATTATTAATATTAAATTTTATGTGTGATGTGATATATCTGTTTAAAATTAAACAAAATTAATTTTGAACTGCAAAACAAACAGGGGCTGACGGTTATGATTAAACCAAAAGAAAAGTGGTGTGATTTTTTTATAGCAAAAAAAAAGTAATGTGATTAGAAAATCTAGGTCTGTTTGTTTGTAAGATTAAATTTATTAAGATTAATATTAAATTTAATTAGAGATATTTTTTATTAAAAGTTGTTAATGATGTGAAATAAAATTAGTTATTATGTTCGGATATGTGAGGGTTATGATATAAATTTAATTATTATTTTAGTAATGTGTGTAGAATGTGAAATAAAGTTAATTTTTAATATTAAATTTTATATATGATATGATATAACTGTTTAAAATTAAACCAGATTAATTTTTAACTTCAAAACAAACGAAACCAGATTGCTTGATTTTAAACAACTTACCTGAGTAGATAGATGTCCACACCTAATAATCACTTAGGATGTGTTTATTTGAATAAATGTTTATTTTATTTCACTTTTATTTCTTATTAAATAGTTGTTTTTATGTTTACGTTTATGTAATAATTATTGCATAAAATGTTTTGTTCGAATAGCCTTTTTTTTCTACCTAAAGAATAACTACTCTTTAAGTATTCATTATAAGATAAAATTATTATTCCCAAATTACGTTTGTTCATACATATATACACATACACGTATGTATATATGTATATATGTATTCATACTTTGTGTACATATATAATTATATAAATTGTGTTCATCTAACTAATCAATAAAATTTAATTTAATAATAATAAATAACATAAAATTTTATTAAATTATATTTATAGATGTTTTATTTTTTTATTTTTTATTTTTTATTTTATTTCATTTAAGTAAATAAAATAATTATTATTTTATTTTTTTGTGAAATGATAATTTTATTCTTATAAAATGACACTTTTATTCTTATAAAATGACAATTTTATTCCAAATTTATTCTATTCTATTAAAACAACATATTATTAGCATACAATACCATGTGAGAAACATGATGCACCTAAAACAATGTATAAAGAGATTATTTATTTGTTTTTTTTTACTTGAAATAGACACTGTTTCATTAAAATTGCAAAAGCAAAACAACTTAAACAAAACAAAACAAATAATTCATAAATTGTGGAAAAAAAAACATGCTAAGAAAAAAAGTATTATACTAAATAAAAAATTACCTATATAAAAAAAATAAATATAAAACTTTTAATACCGTTTAATATTTAGTGCATGGAGTGGGCCCAACGCACCTACGTGAGCAAGCTCCCATATTTAGGAATTTTTATTCTGTTCGAAAAGCTTATCATGTCAAATTTTCATATACTAATTAAATGACACCATTTGGTGAAGGCCGGGCTTACTATGTGGGTGCTTAGATGGCAGAAGACGGAGAATCTATCGGCAGAGGTAAATTAATGCTGTTAACAATAGTTTCAATAATTATGATCCCTATTTTGTGAAAATTATCGTGCAATCTCCTCGACGTGCTGTGAAAATTTGAAACTGCTGTGATCCCTTTTTTTTGAAAATTTCTCCAATGGATGTCCGTTGCGAACTCTAAGTTAAACATCGACTTCCACTCCGATGGAAGAACCATCAACGAGTCGGCTTGAATTTGAAGCATCATCGACTAGGAAGTTGAAGCATAACCTACCATGCAGATTGAAGCATCGATGACTGTGCAGGTTGAAGACTCGTTGGCTCCATGAGGTGGCCAGTCAAGCACTAGGCTTGAAATCTTTGAGCATCAGGCTCAATGGCTATTTCATTAACCAGGCAACAGATTGTGTCTCGTCACCCCTAGAACTCTCTCCTTAGCTTCTTCCTCACCCACGTCCTTCTCTCAGTAGACTAATTCGTTCATGGAAAGCTCATTTCTTGATTAGGTCATTGATACTTAGTTTACTCAAATTTTTCTATTTTTGAATTTGTGCTTGGCGATTTATTTGTTGATTGTGTTAAACTATTTGTTCCATTGAAGTTCTTAGCGATCTATATGATTTTCATGTTGTTGAATTGAGGCGCCATGGTGAGATTAGTATTTCAAATGGTTTTAATTAGTTTTGCTGATGAAATGAGGGTAAAATATGAAAAGGGAACACACTACAAACTTTTTGCTCAGCAGGTTTTTGTCTGACGCTATGGATAATGTAGATTAGCAAGTTTAGAATTTAGGGTTTTGTGAAAAATGCAATGTAAGAACATTGAATTTTTGCATATGTAGATTTTAAATATTCTCATCTTAATTTTGCTAATTGAGTTTAAGCACTTGAGAGCCAGATTAGAACTATTAAAGTGTTCCATTTTATATATCCCAGAGATTGTGATATTTGTTTCATCTATATGTTAAACATGTTTGATGATTTTAAGAAGCATGCCATCAACCATTTTTATACGCATCCTATGTACAAAGATTGCATTTATCGAATTATTCTTGTGAAAATGAAAATTATTTTTCATACTCTCACAATCACCTTAAGCCCTGTTTGGCGCGAGTACCAAATCAGGATCAAAATGATACTAATTTAAAAAATAATAATAATAATAATAAATAATTTTTTTTAATTATTCTACACAAATTCTAATATAAAAATGTTTAGAGCACGATGTGTGATATCATATTTCTAAGTATCATGAAAAACTCTTCTCCAAGAATGTCTTATTTGCATATTTTGTTATATTCAAATATTGATATAATTATATTACCAATTCAATTGGGTCGATCAATCCGACCTATTTGACCATGAACCAGAAGTTAGATCAGTTCATAATCTGATCTGATTTTTACTTCATTAATTAAACTCTTTTTAAAACTTTTTCTTTTAGTAAAAACTCTTTTCTATAACTATCTTTTTTTTTTTTTTGAGACAAACATAACTATCTTTTTTTAATTCATGCAATAATTACAACTAGTTTTTATCTAATTGTGAAATGAAAATTTTCTTCTTAAATGTAATATTTTATGTTGTGCTATTCACTGCATTCCCAATATTATGTACCTTCATTCCCAATGGCCTAAGAATGACTTAATTGCTATATTTTATTTTCTATATAAATTTTAATAACTAAATTCAAATTTATTTCATACCTAAGTTTTAAAATAAAATTTAAATTTACTTCTCATTCTCACGTATATCTCAACATAAATATTTCATAAATCTTGGTAAAAAAAAATATCTCATCAAATACTAAGATTAATATAATTAAAATCCTGCTAATCAAACACATCCAAAAATTTTAGTTATGAAATAAAAATAGAAAATTCAATATTCCTTCTAAATTGAAGCACACCAGGCAGCAGCAGTTTTCTTGCTTTAAACAATTAAGTCGCCTCATTTTATTCTAAATTTTTTTTTAATCAACATAAATTTCAGTTATAAAAATTAAATTTATTACATAAATATGAATATTAAAATTAAAAATATTTTATATTTTACATATTTTTTAATATTAAAAAAATTTTCTCATTAAATTTATAAATTAAAATATTTTTTTCTCTTGATTTTTTTTTAATGGTTGCCTCTGAGTTATTACTGTCAACGATTAGTGTGAATTAC
>JAEMOT010003003.1:113422-128623 GCA_019297695.1 Apostasia ramifera | reverse complement strand
CTCTCTCTCTCTCTCTCTCTCTCTCTCTCTCTCTCTCCCTCTCTCTCTCTCTCTCTCTCTCCCTCTCTCTCCCGTATATATACATACTTACGTTAAGCTCACACTCGGAGAAATCTTCATCTGTCGATCTAAGAGATCATCAAGTTGACATATAGAGCTTGGTTTATATATCTAATGGGTCGCGTTGTTAGTGTGGCTGCGGTACTCATGATCGCCGTAGCGTGCGCGTGCGCGAGCTCGTGCGCAAACGCTCAGGTGCCGTCGTGCAGGGAGGTGGCGAGGATGATAGCGCCGTGCGTAGCCTACCTCGCCGGCCGCGCAGTGGCGCCGTACGGCCTGTGCTGCGGCGGAGTGGTGGCTCTCAACCGGACGGCGCTCACGGTGCCTGACCGGACCTCCGTCTGCGCGTGCCTGAAGACCATCGCCCCTCGCCTTCCCATCCTCAACATCGCCCGCGCCGCCATCCTCCCCCGCGCTTGTGGCGTTGACCTAAACGTCACCATCTCTCCCTCCATCGACTGCGACACGTAATAATTCCTCCTCCTCTCTCATTATCGATCCCATTATTCAAAAAATACTACAACTCAATTATTAAATTATATATATTATACACTAATATATTTTAATGTCTTGAAGTTATATATATACATATATATATATATATATCTGATTAAATTTATCTTTCGATATTGCAGCTTATCATTGCCGTAACGAGTACTTGATCATGAGCAACAACTGATCGAAATTAAGTTTAGCGGTGCAACCATTGCTCAATTTTCATTTGAACTTTGAATGCTGTAATAAATTGTGTTCGACAATATTGCTACTAATTTTAGAGTTTTTATCTAAACATTTTATTATAATAAAATATATTGGTCAATGCTATTGTGGTTTTTGCTGGAATTAGAGTCAGCTTGAGCAAGATTTATATCACGTTGAAATTTAGAGGGCGTTTAATTCAATACTATTTTGATATTATATTATGTTTTTAGAGAAAGTAATTATTTAATTTAATGATATTTATAAATAATTTTTTATAAAATTATAGAATTATTAATTAAAAAATAATATTTAAATGTCATGACATTTAAATTATATGACATGAATTAAACGCAATTTAAATTTAATTTTGGTGAGTTTCTATATTTAATGACACAGGTTTGCCTTCCAAGGCATCTCAATATTTTAGTATTGTGTTATTACTGATATAGTTGATCAGTAATTTAATTCTCTTCAGTATTTTTTTATGTAAAATTATTACTTTTATATTATTTATTTAGAAGCATGTTAGAAGTTCTGTGTCCTATTTTTTTATCATCCTAGAATAGTTCTATTATTTATTACTATAGGGTCTGTTTGTTTATAAGATTAAATTTAACAAAATTAAAATTAAATTTAAATATTTTTTTTTTTATTAAAAGTTGTGAATGATGTGAAATAAAAATAGTTATTATATTGAGATATGTGAGAGATATGATATAAGTTAGTTATTATTTTAATAATATATGTAGGATGTGAAATAAAGTTAATTTTTAATATTAAATTTTATGTGTGATGCGATATATTAGATTAAAATTAAATCAGATTAATTTTTAACTCGCAGATAAACGGGGCCTAAATGTTTTTAACTGAATTCTTAAAATTTTAACAAGTTGCTCAAGAAATTAAATTTGAATAGTTTTGACAAAAAATAAATGAAAAAGTTTTATGCCTTTTAGATAATTAAAATATCTCAAAGCGAACATGGCCATTATTAAAACTTTATGGAGTGTTTTTTTTGGCAAAGGTTGGCTTTAAAGTTAGATTATGAATTTTTTATTAAATAAAACAAAGTTAATTATTATATTACATATACAAAGAAAGTAATATATATTAGTTATTCTTTTAGATATATATAAATTGTGAAATAAAATTAATTTTAAAATTTTTAAAATATGTATATAATATAAAATATAGTTAAATTTTAGAAATTTTTATGTGCATATTATTTTAAAAAGTTGTATTTACCTATCCACTACCCAAATATTTTAATTTACTTATATACTGTTTTTTTTAATTTTTCATACTTAGCATTTTAATTTAAATTATAATTTTGTAAATATTTTATTATTTTAGTGGTATGTATTTAAATAAAAAATAAAAAAACTAATATATAAATAAATCAAAAAATTTGAATGGTGTGTAGGCAAATATAACTTTTAAATAATAAATGTGTAAATGCTCTTAGATTTTAATATTCAAATGATGTGTTGGTAGTTACTCTCACGAAAAGATTTACGTATCAAAATATTTTGAATTTTTTTTATTATTATGAAGAGATGTAATTTTACGTGGATTTGAACTTTCTAATATTCTTTAAATTCATCTCTTGTAAAATTCTAAATAAGATATATAAAATTACTTTAATTTATATATTCATTAATCATTGTATTTTTGCAAGTCATTACATATTATTTTTTAATAAATTAAATTATATAATGAGTTTGCGAATAAAAAAGTGCAATTAGATTCTAAATCTGTTCTGATCCGAGTCTGTTCTAAATCTAATTAAATTTATTCAACGTTACTAATATTTGACATGATTCAAAACATGACTAATCCTAAATTTTTTTTTTAATCATTTTTAAAGAAAATGCTGGCTAGATTGTTGTATTTTTATATATTATTTTAATATAATATTATGATTATGCTATTTTTCAAAAAAAAACACGGGTTATTATAACTCGGATAACATTTATTGAACAGTCCCACGTTCTAGAGAGCTGTCCCTTCGTTTGAGAGATGTATTTATTAAATTATATAAATATAGTTAGCATCAATTATCTTAAAATAGTTTTAAAAATCAATACACATTAAAAATTAAGGATTATTGAGAATCAAAACAAAATTTAAGGCTTATTAAAGATATTAAAAATTAAATTACATATTTTGTTATATAGCTTTAATAATTTAATGACTGAATTATGGTAAATCTAAAATTTGATCCAGCAATTGCGAATTGTTCAGAACAGATCATCGGATCCAAGTAGATATGAAAAAATATACGGATAATTACTTACATACCACATAATTTAATTTTATTTATGTCTTACTCATCCATTCTTAGTTAATTATGCTATGCACACTTAAAATATTATAAAATCTTACATATATATATTTTAACTTATTTTTATTATAATGAGTAATCATAATTTTTCAATAACTTAATTATAGTTAGATTACAAAAAATTTGAGTCGTTCATCATATTATTTTAAGAATATTTAAATATATTTTGAGTGAAAATCCTAAAAACTTAATGTTTAGGTGGCGACAAAAGAAGGAGACATCCGCGACGTGAATTGATTTTAGGACAAATCAGTGCTTTAGTGTGGTATTGAGGAAAAGAAAAATATGTACCATTAAAAGTAAAATTATAACTTTAATGATTTACTAATAGAATATTTTTTTTCAAATAGATTTTGATTAAGTTTTTACTCAAATGTGTATGTAAGATTTTGTAATATTTTGAGTGTGCATGACGTAATTAACTAAGAATGGATGGTTAAGGCATAAATAAAATTAAATTGTGTGGCATATACGTAATTATCCCAAAAATATATTCAAATCAAATCTCACTAAATTATCAAAAATAATTTATTTTTTAAAATTTAGATAAATAATACAAAATAATGCAACGAAACTTTATTAGAAACTGTTTATAATAAATTATGAAAAACAATTTTATAAACTAGCTACTGTCACAGAAAATTATAACATAAATTTTACTTAATCAATTTATTAGATTTATAATTTCTACGTCGATTGGTTGACAGACATGCATAAATTTTTTCAAGTTTTTAAAAGTTAATACACCAAATATTTGAAAAGTACATGAGAAAATTTTAATAACAAATTAATGAAAAATCTTGTTAAATTTTGAATAAATTTAATTTATCTAAATTTTAATTTTAAATAAACTCTGAAAATTACTTAGTTTTGTAATTTTCACTTTAAATTTTGAAAAAAAAATCTAAACATAACCTCACAAATTACTTACTTTAGATAATAACTTTATTCTGAATAAGTGCATTATTTATTAAATAATCTATTTATCCAATGAATAAACTTATTACTCAAAAATTATACAATTTTTGAAAGCAACTGTTTAGTATTATATTTACCAATTTTATCTATATATGTATATAATATATGTGAGCTTTAGATACTAAATAAATTATCATAGCATTATTATATAAATAATAATTTATATTAATTGTATCACTAATTTAAATATTTTTGAATTATGGGTATTCGTTTATTTATATATTAAACTAAAATTAGAAACTTAGCTTTTTTTTAAACAAATAAAAGCACTTTTAGAATATACGTTTTTCAAAAGTACAATTACAATTACATATAATTTGTACAAAACATTTTACTACTATTAAAATTAAGCAATTTATTTGATGTATTTAAGGTATTATTAAAAAAATAAAATGAAATTAATTTTTTAAGACTTGACTAGTTAAATCATTCTTTTGGTATAAAATTAATTAATTTTTTTATTTGGATATAATAAATATTTTGCAAATACAAATAGAAATAAATTACATCAAATTAAAGATTTTAAACACCTACACATAATCTCTTTTTCTCTTTTGACAGAGTTTAAGTTGACTTAAAAAAAAATTGACCAAAACAAATATATTATTAAGGGCAAGAAATACTACTTTTCTACTATCAAAAAAACAAAAAAAAACTAATTTTTAATTTGTAACCACTTACTTGAAAAGCCAGCAAATCTCCAAGTTTCAGATCAGAGTAACTGACCTCAATTGAAGGGCATCTTGTAGTCACATGATCACAAAAAAAGTCAACCAAAACATCAAATTATTAAAGCGATAACAGAATCATAGGACTAATTTTTAAAACTCGAGTAGTTTAAAGATACTAATATTGAGTTTATTAACATATCGTGAATTATTTATATAATATTCATAAATATAAAACGCTCTGCATGAGGATTGATTAGGGCTCAATCAAAGTCTCCTTTCAAACTTATTTAAAGATTTGAGTTCATTATTCACGAAATTAAATGTATATGAGCTTGTTTAAAAACAAGTTAAATAGATCGTTTGCGAACCAAATATGAGCCCAACCCAACTGTATCATTGTGTTTGCAAACCAAGTTCGAACAAGCTCGACTTAAATATTAATAAACAAGTTCGAATAAGCTCGACCTAGATATTAATAAACGAATATGAACTTGACAAGATAACTATTCAACTCAATTTGTTATCAAAAAAAAAAAAAAAGAAACTATTCAACTCAGTTTGGTTCAATAACAGCTCTCCCAAAGTGAAAGCTCGTCAGTTCATCGAGCCTGATGGAGGACAAGCTTTCAACATTAAATAACAGAGTGCAGAAGATGGCAATCATGCACTAGAATTTTTCATATGAAATAAAGACATGACAATATATAGTACAAATAGACCATAAAGACAATAGGCATACATGATACGTAAAGATGATCAACGACCCTAAACAACAGCGTTCTAGGGTACAATGGCCCTCCAAAGGAGCCATTCAAACAGAGCTACAGACGCTACATGCCTCCAACAATCTACATACCTCTTCCCTGCATGGCAGTAAACGTGCGTATCTATCTCTATTTCTCAGCATGCATGCATCTCAGCTAGCATGGCTCGGGCATGCTGCCGGTCCACGGGCTCGGTTCGATCCTGAAGTAACAGTCGCTCGGAGACATCGGCCAAAGACTTTAGGTTGCATTTGATCAAAGCCTCGACGAAGAAGCAAGTCTCGTCCTTTGTGTTGCCATCAGGCACATCAACGACAAAGGACTCAATCACGAGAGTTCCAAGTCTTCCTTCGATGTTCTCATGGTGAAGGGTGATCACGGATGAGTAGTTCTGCAGTAAAAGACACCAAAGGAAAATAAAATTCAAAACACGATCCAACTTGAAATTCTAGCTGTCTTCTAGTCTTGAATGAGTTGCGAGAATTTGATTCCGAGAGTTACAGTTACCTTTAGATTCTGCACTAACAGCACAATTTAAAGTCTAAGCAGCAAAAGAGAACCTACTAAACAATGATAAGCTCCACCGAATCATGTCCCAAATTCAGTAAAAGCATCAATTAAGGCACTGCCGGAGAAACCAGAAGTTTAAGTGAACAGGAGAAAAAATATGGTTTAAAAACCTCATATTTAATAGAGCTGATTAGGAGAAAAGCCACAAAATATTGCGTAGATTTCCATTATATCTATCATTCTTAACCAAAAGCAGAGGAGCGTGCAAAAAAGAATAGATGCCGCATCCTCAGTAGCTAGGAATAGATCTTTCACCTAAAAAAAGAAGAAATTGAGAGGCTCACAAGGTCAATAAACTAAAGTTTGCTAGGCATCCCAGTATGAGAACAAAGATAGTGCAATGTGAACCTCTCTGATCCAGTACTTAGAGAGCACTCAGAGCAGTGAGCCCTATGTTATAGTCATGGAAAGTAATTAACAAAGGTAGCTTCGAATCTGATTTAAGTTCGATCAACTAATTATTATCTGCCCAAAAAATAGAAAAAAAATGCTATGAATTAAATTTATAATTGGATGCAGCACAGATTATTGGGAATGAACACGAGCAATTGTCCTCGTTATTGATATATAGTAGTAGCTATTACTTATATGTAGTCTCATATCCTTGAGCACTAAGCCCAACTTGCCCCCTTTGATATTGCTCTCCTAACAAAATTCAATCCTCTCAACTGCTTCAACACTCACTTGGATAATATACACACCATGGGAAAGAAAAGAAAGCAAGAGTGCCACATATCAGTCAATGAAAACTCACCAAAGCCTTGGCCCTAATACCTACTGGTGTTGAAGAAACAACTTTGCCGAAAAAAAAAAATGCTCAATGACACTTTGACTACACAAAAACAGAAGATTAAATGCTTCTACTACCAGAACTTGTGCTAACTTGAAGATAAATATGATACGATATTTAAGTGGGATGACTAACAACCCATGGTAGCCATAAGCTAGGCAACTAGGTGGAAACACAGAGGATTTTACATGAGTGATTCTTCTTTTGTGAGTCGTAAAAAAATCACAAGACTCTTCACCTAAAGCTTATCTTTAATGAAGGTGGCTAACAGAAAAACACCTTATATGTTCTTCTTCTTCTAGTTCTTCTTTAACGGAAGACTTCAGAAGACCTGACTACCCAAAGTTCTTTGATCCTCATTGCTAGACTTCACTTCAAACGATGGATCTCCGGATGCTTTCTATGGATCTTCGGCTTCACTCTAACAGCATCTCACGCCATCGCACTCATGTTTCCGCCACATTATAGCAGAAGAAGGGAGCAACAACATTTTGTATCACTTTATATACATGTGATGGCCCCAATCCATCAACCACAATTCTTGGGTTAAATGTTTATGTCCATTCACTTGTGTACCCAACTCAACTTTGAGTCGTCACTTACTTCTCCCTTAAAAATACCAATTCTAATAATCATGAGCGAATAAGCATTAAGAAGAACCACACAGTCCTAACCTAATGAGGATGTGCGCCAATGTTTAGTACCACGATCCAAGGGCTTAAGCCCATCCATTTGGCCAAACCATTTAGTATTTCAATACCATAGAATTTGTCTATTGCCTGACCATCCATAAAACAAAATCTGAAAGTTAAAGTTATAGTTGATCTACAGTACTTAGAATAAGCCAGAACAGGCTTAAAATTACATGCAGGCATCAAGTACTATGAGAAGATCACAATAGAACCCATGCTAAGCCAAACTAAGTTTTTCATTCTGACCATTCAAATTGGAAGTAAATGAGACTCCATGGAGTTATGGGATGACAAACAAAAATAAATGAAACTGAAGATATTATGTTTAACATCCCATGGATCAGGCATCACAGATTTTTTTAAAAAAAACATGCATTTCACATAACTAGAGAATAATTTATAGTAATTATGATCACACCAGAAGTAATATACATTGTAGATCATACCTTGAGCCGATGATCTCCTCCGACGATTTTGATGCTGAGGACATGCTCATTGTCATCTAGGAGCTCCAGCCTCTCCGTGCTGGTGGTCGCCGGAAGCCCGGACTTCAAATTCACTTCCCTAACGCTCCCAATCTCCATGTCTCCTTGAACCACGCATCTACTAACGAAGGGCTTGTACTTCTGAGGTTGATCAAATCTCCTCACCAACGACCACACCTACGAGATCGAAGAACAATAATAAAACCGATGACCTTACGCAGATCGATCCCTTTAAATCAAAGAAAAAATTCGCAAGGAAAACAGAGAACAAATTCAAAGATCTGTAGAACATAACCTCTCAAAAAACAAAATCAATCTGAATCGCAAAAGGGACTCTCGAAGATGCAGAAGAAAGAGAAAGGAGATCTCACGAGATGGATCGGGGCCTCGATGTGCTTGACGAGAGCAGAGCTGCACTGATTCTCCCTCGGCTCGTGCCTGTGGAACCTCCTAACATACTCCAGTTCCATCGCCCTGCATCTGCTCAAGCTCATGTCCTCTGCCCAAAACCCAATACCCACCCCTCCTCCTCCATCGCCGGTGGCAGGATCTCCGCTCCTCCCCCTTGCTCTGATCATCCCAACCATCGCAAGCTCCAAACAAGATTCCTCACAATCCCGTCAATCAATCAATCCCCCAAAACCTCGCTAACTGCTCGTCTCCCTCTCCCGCTCCTCTCCCTCTCCTTCTCCCTCTTCTAATATATTCCCTTTTCCCCGCTTTCTTGTGCTCCAGCGGCGACTGCCTTGGCCTCATCAGCCATTAGGGGACTATAAAAATCGTCGGGCGGAGCGAACTGTGGTCCATCCCACACAACAGGGAACGCAGAGTTTGTCCGACCAACCAGACATCCACCGATCCCTTATCCCAAAAACCACGAAGACGCGTCTGGCTCCTCGTAATCAACGGCAGATATCTTGGACGTACTAACAAATTTCCGGACTAGATACCAAAAGATTGATCGCTGCCGCCAAAGTCCACCATTCACGGCCCATATTATCTTCTGGCTTGCCGATGGATAGCCCTGGTCGGCCGTTTATTCACGAGAATGCCACTGCTGCGGCCCTCCCGGCAAGTACTCCGACGGTACCGCGGTAGGGCTAGCTAATAACTACGTTGTAATCTTTCCATTTTAAAGTTCATTTAAGATACATCATAAAATAATTTATTTAAGATTAATTTAATTTAGAACCGAAATTTATGTCAGTTTTAAATATAATTAATTGTATTTATAATATAGGTCAGCCTTTTCTCTTCTAAGGGCACAAATTTTGAAAAAAAAAAAATATTTAAATAAATTATCTTTAAATTTAAGTCATTATTTCACGCATATATAAAATTTTAAAATATTAATATCCGAGTCTTTAATTCTTATTATAACTAAAAAATAAATTTTTTTATATTTTTTATTAATATTTTTAAAATAATTAATATGCATTTTCTCTTTTCTCCACCCACTAGCTATCTCCCGTCGACAAGATACTAGTCCTCTTAAGAGATAGTGTGGGGGCATTCCGTCGCTGGTGGTATAAAGAGTGGGGAGGGTTGTTGCTGCCACTAATGCCGACGAAAAGAGAGCAAGCGAGAAGGTCAAAAAGAGCGGAGAGAAAAAAATTGTATTTTTAAAAAATTTTAATAATAAAAAAAATTACAAAAAAATTATTTGATGTTTACAGAAAAAAATTAGTGATCTAAATATTAATAATTTAAAATTTTAAACTTACATAATATTATATTTTAAACTCATAATACGAGATATAATTTACCTAAAATTTAGTAAAATTTAAGAATAATTATACCAATAATACGCTTAAAAATAATAAAATCTACAGATTAGAAATTCCAAATTTAATACAACCTTTCTAGAGTTTGAATAACTTCTCCAAATCTACATTAACTAAATAGAAAATTTATATAAGTATGGTTATTAATAAAATTAAAATAGAGCAGTGAATACCAAAATTAAATTCATTTTTTACATCATGATAATTGTTTTTTAAGTTTCTTACATGCATGTAGCTACATGAATTTATGTTTTTTAATTAATTTTCTCAAACAAAATCAACTAAAATTAAATTCATTTTAGAGTCAATTAGTCAACTTCAGATCCGTTTGACAAAATTTCAGATACTATTCCAGTGGAGTGTCATTTCCGTAATTAACATGAAATATAGGGTTGGAGATAACCAAGTGGGAGATCTTTTGACGACCACTAGAATTGCTTTTTTTTTATCATAGTAGTTAGCTGAGAAAGGATGGGATAAGGAACTGGAAGGTTCGCACCTCCACAAAAGCGTGCGCCGTGCGGTAGGGTTTGCCTTTTTGAACGCGGGTTTTCTATAATGCGCGCAGGCGCATAATTAGATAGTTCTCCGACTTTCAACTCAATTAAATTTGTAAATTTTAATTTTAAATTTAAATTTAAATAAATTTTTTTTATTAAAAATTATAAATAATGTGAAATAAAATTAATTATTATATTAAAATACGTGAAAAATATGATATAAAATTAATTATTATATTAAAATATGTGAATGATGTGATATAAGTTAGTTATTATCTTAGTGATGTGTGTACGATGTGAAATAATATTAATTTTTAAAATTAAATTATATGTGTGATGAAATATATATGCCTATTTAAAATTAAATTAAATTAATTTTGAACTGTCGAACGAATAAAGGCTATATTTTTGACCTATCAACCAATCCTATTTATTAGCCAACCTAACTTACATATAAGTGAGTTAGATTCGAGTCACCGATAAGTAGGATGATGTCGAGTCAATTTCAAATGAATTGAGCTAAACTCAATTACAATTTAAAATTTTTAATTTTGAGTTAAGTTTAATTTGAGCCTACTAAAATTTATTTAATTTTGAGTTTAATTACACTTAATTATAAGTCATATTTTTCTATAATAATATCAATTATACATATTAAATATATTAGAATAAAATAGCATAAATTTATTTTTAAATATATTATATGCGTATTTACAATCTCATTATTTTTATATAAGTTATTACAAATATTTAATTTATCTGTTATACTTTAAAAATATTATAAATAAGTATATTTATATGCATATAGAGTCAATTTTGAGTTGAATTCATTTTCTATTTGAGCGAGCTAACTTCAATCTAAAAAAAATAAGATTAATTTTGAATTGGAAAAAATATGAGCAAATTTTGACTAGATTTTAATTTTCATATAAATTTAGCATCCCTATGATGGCCTAATCATTTTAAAACTCAATTTTCTTAAGTAATTCTTTTTGTAATCCTACATTAGTTATGTTTAGGCCTCGTTTAGTTCGAGTTTTTTTTTTTAAACATGAAAAAAAATATTTTATTTTTTAAGTTTAATAGGAGAAAAAATTATTTTATTATTAAAAAATATGTAAAATATGAAATACTTTCAATTCTAATATTTGTATTTGTATTAGATGTGAAATAAAATTGATTTTTATAATTGAAATTTATGTTGGACAAAAAACTCACCTCGAACCAAACGAGGCCTTAGAATCACATTTTATGTGCATGATAGCTTACACAGAATTAAAGCAGACTAATTGTATATAGTCAGTTTGATAAAGTCACAACACGTAGCGCAATGATTTTAAATATGATCATCTTAATGCTAACCTTAGTAATGCTTCGATTCACTGATTCTGCAGGATAGTTGCAATTACATATGACACTTTTATATATATGAATTATTTACGTAATTTTTTACTTTATACTATTTAGTATGACAGAATTTATTATAAATGAACAAACTTGAAAACTTGAGTTCGTAATTTGTAAGGATTCAAGTCAATCATAACTCAATTTCAATGGCAAGTCCATCTATTTATGATGTCATTGTCTAGTTTATCAAATACTTGCTTTTTTATAAGTATTAATTTTAGGGTAAATTACATTCGGAATTCTGAGGTCAGAAAGGTATTACAAATTGACCTCAATTTTTAAAAAAACTCGATTTGCATCCCTAAAGTTATTATTTGGTACTAACTAAAACATAAGTATTAGTTTTTTATCATTATATTTTAAGATTATTTTTAATCATTAATTTTTTTTTATTTTTAAAAATATTATTTTAAAATATTAATATTAATATTTTTAATTTAAAATTATATAAAAAAGCAAGAGGTAAGAGAAAGAAAATCTAAGATTTTTATATATGCTTTTATTTTAAATTATCTAAATAAATAATATAATTATATTAATTAAAAGTGTACAATATTAAATTTATTAAATTTGTTAAATTTTTATAATTCAATAATTATAATAAATAAGTGTAGGATCAAGTATGACGTCTAGAGGGGGGTGAATAGACGTAATTAAAATTTAATTTATTTTACTAAATATAACAGTTAGTACAAAATATAAATGGAAGCAAATATAAGTGCAGACAAGAAGAAAATATCACATCCACAAAGAACACATGATATAACGTGTTCGGCTCAAATTAGAGTCTAATCCACCCAACCTCGATCGGAAAGATATCACTATAACACACTCCTTGGTTTAGGCGGAGAAGCCCATACAAATCCTCCTCTATCCACTCACTAGAGGCCCTCCTCACTTTTAAGTGAGGGCTCACTCACTCACCTCCTCCAACCCTTATTTGGAGGCCCTCTTCACACACACAGTGAAGACAGAAAAGAACAACTAAAATATTATAAAGAAAAAAAAATCACTCACTTTTTCTTCTTATGATTGAATCTTGAGAGCTAGAAGAAGAGTGAATAAAGAGTTTGAGCACTTGAGTTCAAGTTCACCTAGATCGCCTAGAATCTTGATTGAAACTCCACTTGAATGTTTTTATCAACTCTTAGGATGGTGGAGAATGAAGGTGAATGTTGGGAGCAATTAGAGAATTTTATGAGCCAAGAGGAATACACCAACAACCCCATCTTCTTATATAACAAGAGCTCCAACGGTTAGAAAAATGAGGTGGAAAAGACCTGGAGGTTGACCTAAAAAAATCCCCCAAGATGACTAAATTTTCTGTTGAGGGTCGCTGCTAAAGGTCGACCTGGGAGGTCGACCTCACTACTGAAGGTCACCCTTTAACTATCCCAAAGCTGCCCTGGAGCTATCACAACCAGAATAAACCATCTAGAACGATCTCACCATTACTAGACCACATAATTAGGAGAATTTAAATTTTTAAGATTATCTAGTTAACTCGTAGAGATTCTAAGTGCTCAAACTCATATTCAAACTATTCTAACAATCAAGATCAACCTCACAACAATTCTACTCTCAAGTAAAATGAAAAGGAACAATAATAACATATGCTTCACTTGATCTTTAATACTTGAGCCTTTCTCTCCAACTTAATTAGATCTCAATTTTAGTATACAATTGAGATACAATTTTAATAAACCTGAGATTAAGAATACTAAACAATTATGTTAGTACAAATTAACTTAAACATATTGTTAAACATCAAAATCACAATATTATCATAAGGGAGGAACCAACAATAAGTTGATTGATCAAATCAAAAAATTAATATCGCCTTCAGCTCCAAGCAAGTATCTGTAACAGATAACTAGTTTGGATGGAAAACTTCTTTCACACTCTGCACGCCGATGCCCACATTTTCAGATCTCGAATGCTAACGAAGTGAAAATTTTCAAAATATACCGACGAAATTATAGTTGTGCGAAGGAGCAAACTTACTACTCGAAAAGATAATAAGCTGTCCTCTGACTATATATAATAAACTATATATTAAATCGGGTTAGTAAGGGTCTTGATAGTTTGACTCTTAATAAATTTTTTGAGCTCTTGTTGAGTTTAAATAGGTTAAATCAAAAGTAGGTTAACAAACTGTACTATTTTGTAGTTATTTATATGGTAATCAAGTTAAATTTGAACCGAGCTGAATTAGGTCAGGTTAGCTATTACGCAAAAAATACGTGAATCTAAATAATTAGGGTCATAATTTTTTACTCAAAAAATTTAACTCGTTTCAACACCCACAACTCGAGCACGATCTGCAAGGATATTCGATAGCTTACATCTCAATTTAGGTGTTAGTTAGGTCGATTAGTGTTAGAACCTTCTCTAACACCCCTTGCCAAACAGTAGCTCAAGTCGGACAGGCCAAGTCGAATAGCAGCTCAAGTCGGACAGCACAAGTCGAACAACAGCTCAAATCAGATAATTTAAGTCGCAAATCGAGTAGCTCAAGCCGAACAGCAGCTCAAAGAGATATCACCAGATCGTACTCTCCATACTACTATGAGATATCACCAGATCGTACTCTCTGTACTACTATGTAAACTCAGCATTTAAGATAGCTTGGGGGTCCACTCCCTAATCGTCATTTGCAGAAATAGATGTCAGATGTTACAAATTGTACCTATTATGTCTCCTCCTATCAAGGCTATAAATAAGGGGAAGGATGATGCCCTAAAGAGGAGGTTTCTCTCTCTCTGGCCTAGCTACCCCCTCTCTCTTTTGTACTCATTCGGTCTCCCTTTAGAAACCCTCAAGCTTTGTGAGAGACGAGATTCAATTAGTGGATTTAAATCGCCTGGACGGCGTCGTGGTTTTTTCCTCGGACACTCGAATTTTTACCTAAAAATTATCGTCTCATTTCATTCTATTTTGGCGTATTTTGTGCATCAACAATTAGACTCGAGTTTTTTGTAGGTTGATCCATTTAGAGATGTTGGAATTTGGACCGGTTAGATATCTTATTAAATGAGATTTATTTATGCTTGTGACAACTAAATCTTATCCTGCATCAAATTGTTTAACATTATCTGTCAATTTAACTAAAATCCAAACCGACCTCTAACCGTCGACGCCTACTGGAATGAAATTTAAATCAAAGAGCAATTAATTTCCTTAAAACAAGGGAAAATATGACAGAGATCCCTGAGATTTGAAGTAATATTAAATAAGTTTATAATTTTCAAATTTTTTTAATAAATCTCCAAGACATTAAAATTTAAATTAAGACCTGTTTGACGCTAGGATCAAAATTAGGACCAAAATAGTATTAGTTTAAATAATAATAATAATAATAATAAATAAATAAATAAATAAAATTTTTTAATTAATTTATATAAATTTTAATATAAAAAAATATTATTTTATTTTATATACTCAATAATTTTTA